>CM077089.1:135006081-135301777 GCA_039513925.1 Platanthera zijinensis
GTTTCATCAAAAGGTTTCCCTTTCTCATCCTTGTCCAGAGACATAGCTGAGGCCATTGGAGTCCTCATAGAGGTTGCATTCTCCATTCCGAATTTCTTAAGCAGCTCTTTGGTGAACTTCATCTGTGAGATGAAAATCCCATCTTCAGATTGTTTCACCTGAAGCCCTAAGAAATACTTCAGCTCTCCCATACTGCTCATTTCAAACTTCCCTTGCATAAGTTTAGAAAACTTCTTGCAGAGGTTGTTATCCGTAGAGCCGAAAATAATGTCGTCGACCTAGATCTGCACTAGCAAAATCTTGCCTTTTATTTCCCTAAGAAATAATGTTTGTCTATCTTTCCTCTTGTGAACTTGTTCTCAAAAAGGAAGCTTGACAGAGTCTCATACCAAGCTCGAGGAGCTTGTTTAAGACCATATAGTGCTTTTTGTAATAAATATACATAATTAGGATGGGTTGAATCAACAAAACCTGGCGGTTGCTCTACGTACACTTCTTCCTTTATGTCACCATTCAGGAAGGCGGACTTTACGTCCATCTGATAGACGGTAAAGCCCTTAAGTGCAGCATAGGCAAGAAATAACCTGATCGCCTCCAGTCTTGCTACTGGAGCATAAGTCTGGTCGAAGTCGATTCCTTCTTCTTGACGATATCCCTTGGCAACAAGTCTGGCTTTATTCTTTATAATTGTTCCATCTTCGTCCATCTTGTTCCGGTAGACCCATTTTGTCCCGATGACATTCTTATGCTTGGGTCTAGGAACAAGTGTCCAGACTTTGCATCGTTTGAACTGATTCAATTCTTCTTCCATGGCTAAAATCCAGGATACATCGGAGTTGGCTTCCTCAAATTTCTTTGGTTCAACCTGTGAGAGAAAACTTAAGTGTAAATTCTCGTTAGTTGTACCTCGACGAGTTCTGACGCCATCCCGAGGATCTCCTATTATTTGGTCAATAGGATGATCCTTCAAGTGTCTGAACTCTAAAGTCCTTGCATCTGGGATCTCTTCAGCCACTGGAGTTGCATCTTCAGTTGGGATGTCTTCTTCATCTTGATCATCTACCTCTCCAATGGTGGTTGTGGAGGGGATCTTGATGAACGTCTCATCTTTATCTTCACTAGGTTCATCCAAGCTAAGTTCTTTCAACTTTGTACCTGCATCTACAATAGGCACACTAGACGAGTTGCTTTGCAACAGACTCGTCTCATCAAATACAAGATGTATCGACTCTTCCACCACCAGAGTTTTTCTATTGAATATTCTATAAGCCTTACTATGGCTACTATATCCTACAAAAATACCTTTAAAGCTTTTCTCGCTAAACTTTGTAGTGTGATACTTGCCATTGTTAAGTACGAAGCACTTACAGCCAAAGATTCTAAAGTATGAAATGGTTGGTTGCCTACCTTTTAGATGTTCGTAAGGAGTCTTATCATGGTTCTTGTTGATGAGTGCTCGATTTTGCACGTGACAGGCGGTGTTGACGGCTTCAGCCCAGAAATACTCCGGAAGTGAGGCATCACTCAACATGGTCCGACAAGCCTCTATGAGTGTTCTGTTCCTTCTCTCAGCTACTCCATTTTGCTGTGGAGTGCGAGGAGAGGAAAACTCATGAATGATACCTTGACTTTCACAAAATTCTGTCATCGCTCCAGACTTGAATTCCGTTCCATTGTCACTTCTGATTTTGACTACGGAACAGTTGTATTCATTCTGGATCTGCCTCACAAAATTAGTGAAAATACCGAAGGTATCTGACTTGTGTTTCAGAAAGAACACCCACGCAAAGCGCGAGTAATCATCCACAATAACCAACGTATATTCCTTACCTCCCAAACTTATAACCTGCAGTGGACCAAACAAGTCCATATGGAGAAGCTGCAAACTTCTATTGGAGTCCTTGCCTATTATGCTTTTAAACGAACTTCTTGTTTGCTTGCCTTTGATGCAAGCGTGACAAGGACTGTCCGTAACGCACTTGACATTAGGTGCATCACGCACTAAGTTTTGAGAGAATAATTTATTAATAGTTTTGAAATTAATATGTGCTAGTCTCTTGTGCCATTGGTCTGCAAGAGATGCACTACTATTTGCCAAAAGACACACTGGTGTCGAGGAGTCTGTACAAATAAAATTTAAACGGAAAATATTTCTGCTTCGAGTGCCTGATAAAATAGTTTCCATATTGTTAACCGATTTTATCAAACACTTGTCAGCATGAAATTCAACTACGTATCCTTTGTCGCATAGTTGGCTTATGCTAATGAGATTGTGTTCCAATCCTTCAACATAGGCTACATCCGAAAAGGTTACGCTACCGTTAGAAATCATACCATAGCCTTTAGTGATTCCTCGATCTGAACCTCCAAAGATGACCTTTGGTCCGTTGCAGACTGAGGTGTAATTCTGTAGTAGGCTCCTTGTCCCGGTCATATGCCGAGAGCATCCACTGTCCAAGTACCAGATTGGCGTTTTGGTGGCCTTTGGACATACCTGCAATTACAATCATTTAGCCTTAGGAACCCAAACAAGTTTGGGTCCTTGGTCTCGAGTTAGAATACTCCCCCTACGAGTATTAGCCTCATGAGTGGTCACTCTCACGTTGCTAACTTTAGGGGTTGCATCATTTTCAGGATTGAACCAACAATCACTGGCAAAATGACCAATTCTGCCACAGCACCAACAGTTGAACCTGTTGTATCTTTGCCTTATGTAGTCCTGTTTGACTTTCTGGAATGAAGGTCTAGCAGGAGCTTTACTCTTGGAGGAAGAGGCTTCATGATGATGGCAGTTACATGAGGTCTTCTCCTTCATAGGCTTTTCTACAATGGGTTTTACTTTTGGTGTCTTTTTGAAATTATGACCATGAGCATAAGGTCCATAGCTTTGAAGCTGAATCTCCTCATAAGGTGCCTTGAAGACACTCTCGCCAAAGTTACGAGGACGAGTCCAACCTTGGTATCTTGACTTAGGCTTCTCAGGGATCGGCCTAGAAAAGTGTCCGTAGTTGGACTCATAATCGAGTTCGTTCGTGGGAAAGATAACTTTCTTGAACACAACAGGTTCCAAGGGAGCTTTCCCTTTTTCTTCAGCTAGAGCCTTCCGGGCATCCTTATTCTTTCTCTTGGCCTTATTTCTCCTAGAGGATTTACTAGAAGAGCCAATGTGGCCTAAACCAGCACCCTTGGCCTTAGCAGAGAATTCAGCAATGATTGGAAGAACTGTCTTAGGCTTAGAGAAACTCTCAACAAGCTTCTTTTCAGCCTCGAGTTGTTGTTCCAGTTCTTTGATGATTTTCTCCTTAAGGTCGAGGTGCTAGAGAGCTTTATTGTATTCCTCCATAGCTGCATTGAAGTTCTCTTGAAGAGAGTTAGTCTTATTGACTTCTTCTCTCAAGCTGCTCTCACTAGACTGTAGAGAGTTTATCTCTTTGGCTTGAGTTTTCATTATTCTATGACATTTTTCGTAAGCGGTGAGTAACTCCTTATACTGACCCATGAGCTCAGATTCATCTTCAGAGGAATATCCCTCTTGCTCATTGTCATCATCAGAATCAGAGAGAGGAGTGTGAGATTTTACCTCCCCAGTAAACTGGGGGACTTGTTCATCATCTGAATGAGCTATGAGCCCAAAGTAAGCTTCCTCTTCTTCACTCGACTCAGATGAGTCAGAGTCGCTGAGAGTTTTGCTCTTCTTGGCTACTAAGCTTTTCTCTTTCCTGTTCTTATGGTGTGAGGATTTCTTTTCCTCTCTTCTTCCACCCTCTTTCTTTTTGTGAGGGCAATCGGCGATGACGTGACCTGGCTTATTGCAACAATAACAAATGATGTCAGTTGAGATCTGTTTATTCTGTTTAGAATTATACCTGTCATGGCTGCTTGAGCCTTTCTTCCGATGATCACCGTCATGTCGTGATCTTCTATATGAGGCATCCTTGCCTCTCCATTGCTTCTTCTTGTTCAAGAACTTCTTGAACTGCCTTGAGAGTAGGGAGAACTCTCCATCAGATAGTTCTGAGCCAGATGAGCTGGGCTCAGATGATTCTTCTTCATCAGCCTCAGGAACTGGGGCAGGAGAGCTAGCCTTTATCTTCCTTGAGCTGTCTGCCTTTAGAGCGACAGATTTCTCCTTGGATGCAGACCTGCTTGTCTCTTCTTCAGCTTTTCTTGAGTTGATTTGCAGCTCGTAAGACATAAGCTTTCCGAACAGATTCTGCGGGTCCGTCTCAGCTAACCTTCCAAACTCCCGAATGGCACATACCTTATTGTCCCATTCCTTGGTTAGGGATCTTAAGAATTTGTCATTGAGTTCCCCGTTGGTGAAGACACGTCCATAAACTCTTAGGCCATTTACTATCTTGAAGAAGTTCTCAAAAGTGTCAGCTATGGCTTCCTTATGACCCTGCCTGAAGGCTTCATATTTCTGGTTCAGTAGGGATCTACGATCATCCCTCACTTCCTCTGTACCTTCCATTAGAGTCACTAGGGATTGCCACATCTCCTTGGCAGACTGGCAATGAATCAGATTCTGCAGCATTGAGTCATCGACTGCACTTGCTATAATATTTTTAGCTTTCTTGTCCAGAGAGACAAGTGCAATCTCATCCTTATCTAGATCCATCAACTTCTTGGGAACTTGCTTGGTGGGATCTATGGTGGAAGTAGTCATAGGAATGTGGGGACCTTCTTCAACAATCATGAAGATCCGGGGATCTACTGCTTCCATGAAGAACTTTACTCTTTCCTTCCACATAGGAAAATTGTTCTTGGTGCAGATAGGGAGTTTAGCAAAATCCTTGGTCTTACTCATGCTTGATACCTTTCAAGAAACAACTTAGAAGGATAAGATCAAGGTGTTAACCTTTTAACGATCAACCTCCCTCTGATACCAATTGAGAGGTCTAAGTTGCTAGCCTAAATCACCTAGAGGGGGGTGAATAGGTGAAATGCGTGTCAAATGCGGAATTAAAAACTAACACATCACACATCAAGCAATCACAGACGACAAGAGATTTATAGTGGTTCCCCAACCTTGGGTACGTCCACTTTCCTCACCGATCTAGCAAATCACTAGACTCGGCTACTCCACTATCTCGGATTGAAAACAATCCTACACCTCGGAACCACGTTCCTACAAAAACTCGATCCAAACCGGATCTACACTCGGAAGATAAGACTTCCTACAAATCTCGGAGAAAAACTCCTACACAATAATTTGTTTAAAAAAAAATACAAACAATAATCTCAGATCTGGATCTTGGCAGTCTTCTTCCTTAAGAGCTTTGGCTTGATCAGAGAAGTTGAAAACGACTTGAGAGAGATCCACAAATCTGAAGAACTAAATCACCTCGATCGAGGAAATAGATCTGGAATCTTTAAGGCGCGGCGAGATCGAGTGATTGACTTGCGTCTGGATCGCTGAAGAATCAGAGTTGAAAACAGAGATTGGAGATCGTCGATCCAGAGCTTCTTTCGTGAACGTTAATGGCGACGGCGGCGACTTGAAGAATTAGGGTTCACGGGATTTTTCTCTTTCTCTTTCTTAAAATAATAATCTCTGAAGGAATTGATTAAAAGTCAAATCTGAAGTGACCTATTTATAGGTAGACTCCAACAGTCATAAGAATAATTAATGATGACACGTGGACTTATCAGAAAGGATCAAATCGAAATGTACAGTGAAATTGACTTAGAGAATTTCAGGAAAGATTTGAACCGATATACTCGAGTCATAGAAGATACATACTCGAGTATCAGATTGTATATACTCGAGTGGACAAGAATTGGCATACTCGAGTAAGAGAAGTTATATACTCGAGTGGAAAGGATTGGCATACTCGAGTAAGAGAAGAGAAAACTACTCGAGTGATTTAGAGATCAACACTCGAGTGATTAATGAACTACTCGAGTATGAGAGCAGATACTCGAGTGAAAACACTTAGAAAAATTTCAGATAAAGTCTGAATAAATACTCGAGTACAAGAGTTGCAGATACTCGAGTGAGAGAAAAATAACTACTCGAGTATATCATGAGAACTACTCGAGTGAGGGGAAAATGAACTACTCGAGTATCTTAGAACAACTACTCGAGTAAACATTGACTTACTCGAGTATGAAAAAATAACTACTCGAGTACAGAGTCACTTACTCGAGTATATAGGGAACTACTCGAGTATGTGGACTTAGAATATTTCTGAAATGGGAAGAACGGAACTACTCGAGTATAAACAAGGCACTTACTCGAGTAACTAACCAACCACTCGAGTACCAGTTATCACTTACTCGAGTGAATATAGTCTACTCGAGTATGTGAACCAACTTACTCGAGTACAGATCCACTCACTCGAGTATACAAGGGAAGTACTCGATTATGTGGACTTAGAGAAAATTCTAGATTTAAGAACAAAAGGAATTACTCGAGTATAAGATATGACCTACTCGAGTGACTGTTTATCTACTCGAGTATAAACTTATCTACACGAGTATATAGAGTCTACACGAGTATTTCCAAGGATCTACTCGAGTACTAAGTCACTTACTCGAGTATATGAAGGGTACTACTCGAGTATGTGGACTTAGAAAAATTTCTTCTAAAAGATATACTTCAATACTTGAGTCCACCATTCCAAGTGCATGTAGGAAGTGTATCCCAATAGAGAGGCTATACATGGGCCAACACTTTGGATCACACAATGAGGGATTACATTGTATGGTCCTGTGTTTGGTGACCCATTATAGACTGACATTGGTCTACACTTGGCATTAAGGACCTGCACACATACAACTTAAACACAACATCAAATATACCTTAATTCATCTTAGTTCAAGGTCTGACCACCTACAAATCTGAGGTATTGTGGAGACAAATCCCAATAGAAGAAGAAATTCGGAAGATTCCAGATCTAAGATATTGTGTTTGAATAATTTTTATTTACAAATTCATTCTATTCTTGTAGGAGTTTATTCTTCGAGTGTAGGAGCTTTGTTCTCCGAGTTGTAGGAAGTTTTCATCTTCCGAGTGTAGATAAGTTTTGTGGATCGAGTTGTAAGAACGTTATTCCGAGTTGTAGGATTATTTTAAATCCGAGAATAGTTGAGTAGCCGAGTCTAGTGCATTTTTAGATCGGTGAGTGGAAAGTGGATGTACCCAAGGTTGGGGAACCACTATAATTCTTGGTGTCGTCTATGTTTGCTTGGTTAATTTTCTGTGCATAGATCACTAAATTTTATATTCCACAAATAGACGCACAACTCACCTTTTCACCCCTCTAGGTGATTTAGGTAGACAAGTTAAACATTTTTCAATTGGTATCAGAGGGAGGTTGATCATTAAAAGGTTAACACCTTGATCAGATCTTCCCTAAGTTGTCTATTTAGTTATCCAAGCATGGACAAGGCCAAGGATTTTGCTAAGCTTCCCTTGTGTACAAAGACAAACTTTCCCATGTGGAAAGAAAGGATTAAGTTTTTCATGGAAACTGTGGATCCAAGGATCTTCATGATTGTTGAAGAAAGTCCTTATGTTCCTATAACTGTCTCCACTATAGATCCTACAAAGAAAGTTCCCAAGAAGTTGATGGATCTTGACAAAAATGAGATTGCACTTGTCTCTTTAGACAAGAAGAACAAAAATATCATCGCAAGTGCAGTCGATGACTCTATGCTGCAGAACCTGATTCGCTGCCAATCCGCTAAGGAAATGTGGCAGTCCCTCATCTCCTTGATGGAAGGCACAGAAGAAGTTAGGGATGACAGAAGATCTCTTCTAAATCAAAAATATGAAGCCTTCTGATAAGGACCGAAGGATATAATTGCAGATACATTTGAAAATTTCTTCAAGATAGTTAACGACCTAAGAGTATATGGCCGGGTCTTCACTAATGGAGAGCTGAACGATAAATTCCTAAGGTTCCTGACTAAGGAATTGATAACAAAGTCTGTGCTATCCGAGAGTTTGGCAAGCTGGTAGAGACTGACCCACAGAATCTCTTCGGAAAGTTAATATCATATGAACTTCAAATCAATTCAAGTAAAGCTGAAGAAGAGAAGAGTCGGTTCTCATCTAAGGAGAAGTCTGTTGCACTGATGGCAGACAGCTCAAGGAAAGCCAAGTTGCATCACCTGCTCTTTCACAAGAAGATAGTGAAGAAGAAACTTCAGAGCCAAGTACCTCAGGCTTAGAGTTATCTGAAGGAGAGTTCTCTCTTCTTTCAAGACAGTTCAAGAAATTCTTGAACAAGAAGAAATAATGGAGAGGCAAAGATGTCTCGTACAGAAGATCACGTCATGATGGTGATTGACACTAGAAAGGCTCAAGTAGCCAAGACAGGTATAACACTTAACAGAACAAACATATTTCTGCTAACATCATTTGTTATTGTTACAATAAGCTAGGTCACGTTATTGTTGACTGCCCACATAAGGAGGGTGGAAAAAGAGAGGAGAAGAAATCTTCTTACCATGAGAATAGAACATAAAGAAGCCTAGTAGCCAAATAGGGCAAGACTCTCAGCGACTCTGACTCATCTGAGTCAAGTGAAGAAGAGGAAGCCTAGTTTGGGCTAATGACACAAACTGACGGAGAAGAAGAGCCCCAGTTCACTAGGAAGGTAAACTCTAACACTCATCTTTAGGAATCAGATGTTTCTGATCATGATCATGAGGACAGCTCTTCTGACGATGAGTCTGAACTCATGGCCCAATATAAGGAGTTAATCAAGTCTTACGACAAATGTCGAAATGTCGTGAAAACTCAGGCCAAAGAGATTAAGTCTCTAAAGGCTGAAGAGAACACTCTGAGAGAGGAAGTCGTCAAGATGAACTCACTCAGAGAAGACTTAAATACTGCTGTTGAAGAGTATAATAAGGCTCTCGAGCACCTAGATCTGAAGGAGAAGATCATCAAAGAGTTGGAAGAACAACTTGAAGCGAAAAATAAACTTGTTGAAAGTTTTTCCAAGACCAAGACTATCCCTCCTCTGGTTGCTGAATTCTCAGCTCATGCCAAAGGTGCTCGCTTAGGCCATATTGGTGCTCCTAGTAGATGCTCTAGGAGAAATAAGGATCAAAGAAAGAATAAGGTGGCCAAGAAGGCTCTGGCCAAAGAGAATGGGAAAGCTCCTCTAGAACAAACTTCATACAAAAAGGTTATCCTTTAAACGAAAAAGTTTGATCTTGACTCGACCTATGGTCACTTTGCTAGGCTTACTCATGTAGAGCCTAAGTATAGGTACCAAGGATGGACTCGTCCTTAGAACATTGGTGAGAGTGTCTTCAAGGCACCTTATGAATAGATTACTCTACAGAGCTATGAACCTTATAATCATGGTCATAACATCAAGAAGGCACTAAAAGTAAAGCCCGCTGTAGAAAAGCCTCTTAAGGAGAAGAAGCCATATGAATTCCATCACCATGAAGCTTCTACCTCCAAAAATGCTGCCCCTGCTAGTCCACACTCCCAAGAGGTCAAGCAGGAGAAATTTAGGCAAAGATACAACAGGTTTGACTGTTGGTGCTGTAGTAGAATTGGTCACTTTGCCATTGATTGCTGGTTTAACCCTAGAAATTATGTAACTCCTCAGATTAACAATGTGAGAAAGACCGCTCATAATGTTAATACATGTAGGGGGAGCATGCTAACTAGAGATCAAGGACCCAAGCAAGTTTGGGTTCCTAAGGCAAACTGACTTGTGATTGCAGGTATGTCCAAAGACAACCAAAACTCCTATCTGGTATTTGGACAGTGGATGCTCTTGGTATATGAATGGGACAAGAAGCCTTCTCCAAAATTACTCACTAGTCATGAACGGGCCAAAGGTCATCTTTGGAGGTTCTGATAGAGGAATCACTAAAGGCCACAGTATGATTAGAAATGGTAGTGTATCCTTTTCGGATGTGCCTTATTTTGAAGGATTGGAACATAATCTCATAAGCATAAGCCAACTCTGCCATAAAGGATACATCTAGAATTTCATGTAGACAAGTGCTTGATAAAATCGGTAGATAATCTGGAAATGATTCTATCAGGCACTCATAGTAAGAATATCTTTTGTTTGAATTTTATTTGCATAGACTCTTCTACATCAGTGTGTCTTTTGGCAAAAGATAGTGCGTCTCTTGGTGACTAATGACACAAAATATTAGCACATATTAATTTCAAAACTATTAATATATATATTTTCTCTTAATTTAGTATATGATGCCCCAAATGTCAAGTGTGTTAAAGATAGACCTTGTCACGCATGTGTAAAAGGCAAGCAAACAAGGGCTACCTTTAAAAGCATTATTATCAAAGACTCTAATAGGTGTTTACACCTACTTCATATGGACTTGTTCGGTCCACTGCAAGTTAGAAGTTTGGGAGGTAAGGATTATACATTAGTTATTGTTGATGATTACTCGCACTTTGCGTGGGTGTTCTTTCTAAAACACAAGTCAGATACTTTTGACATCTTTACAAATTTTGTCAGCCAGATCCAGAATGAATACAACTATTCCATAGTCAAAATCAAAAGTGACAATGAAACTGAGTTTAAGTCTGGGGCCATGACCGAATTTTGTGAAAGCCTATGTATCTTTCATGAGTTTTCCTCTCCTCGTACTCCTCAACAGAACGGAGTAGCTGAGAGAAGGAATAAAACACTTATAAAGGCCAGCAGAACCATGTTGAGTGATGCCTCACTACCAGAATATTTCTGGGCTGAAGCTGTCAACACTGCATGCCACATGCAAAATCTAGCACTCATACACAAGAACCATAATAAGACACCTTACGAACTACTAAAGGGAAGAAAGCTGACTGTTTCATATTTTAGAATCTTTGGTTGTAAGTGCTTCGTCCTTAACAATGGCAAGTATCACACTACTAAATTTAGTGAAAAGAGCTTTGAAGGTATTTTCATAGGGTATAGTCGCCATAGTAAGGCATATAGGGTATTTAATAAGAAAACCCTGGTTGTAGAAGAATCTATTCAAGTTGTATTTGATGAGACGAGCTTACTGCAAGGCAACTCTTCTTATTTGTTTATTGAAGATGTAGGTTCAAAGATGAATGAACTTAACTTGGGTGAGCCGACTGAAGAAAAAGGTGAAAAGTTCATCAAGATCACCACTCCAACCCCGATTGGAGAGGTTGATGATCAAGATGAAGAAATAAACCAAGTTGATGAAGTCACTCCTATGGTTGAAGATACTCTAGAGCTCAGACATCTGAAGGATCACCCAATGGACCAAATAATAGTAGATCCCCGGGATGGTGTTAGAACTCATTAAGGTACATCTAACGAGAATTTATATTTGAGTTTTCTCTCACAGGTTGAACCAAAGAAGTTTGAGGGAATAAACTCAGACGCATCATGGATAATGGCTATGGAAGAAGAACTAAATCAGTTCAAGCATTGTCAAGTCTGGATACTTGTTCCAAGACCCAAAGGTAAGAATGCCATCGGGACAAAGTGGGTCTACAGGAACAAGATTGACGAGGATGGAAGAATCATAGAGAATAAGGCAATACTCGTCGCCAAAGGATATCGCCAAGAAGAAGGAATCGACTTTGACCAAGCATATGCTCCAGTGGCAAGGCTGGAGGCAATCAGGTTATTCCTAGCCTATGCTGCACTTAAGGGCTTCACTGTCTATCAGATGGACGTGAAGTCTGCCTTCCTTAATGGTGACATAAAGGAAGAGGTGTATGTGGAACAACCTCCATATTTCGTTGACTCTAACTTTCCTGATTATGTTTATCTGATATCTAAAGCTTTGTATAGTTTAAAACAAACTCCTCGAGCTTGGTGTGAGACGCTGTCTAGCTTTCTTCTTGAGAACAAGTTCACAAGGGGAAAGATTGAAAAGACATTATTTTTTAGGGAAATAAAAGGCAAGATTTTGCTAGTGCAAATATATGTTGACGATATTATTTTTGGCTCTACTGACGACAACATCTGCAAGAAATTTTCAAAACTTATGCAAGAGAAGTTTGAAATGAGCAGTATGGGAGAGCTGAAGTATTTCTTGGGGCTTCAAGTGAAACAATCTGAAGATGGAATTTTCATCTCGCGGACAAAGTTTACCAAGGAGCTAATTAAGAAATTCGGAATGGAGAACGCAACCTCTATGAGGAATCCAATGGGTTCAGCTGTGTCTCTGGATAAGGATGAGAATGAGAAACCTTTTGATGAAACCAAGTATAGAAGCATAATTGGATCCTTGCCCTACCTTACTGCTGGTAGACAAGACATAATGTTCTCAACATGTATATGTGCTAGATTCAAAGTGAACTCTAAGGAATCTAACTATGCTGCTGCAAAGCGGATTTTGAGATACCTTAAGGTACACCGAATCTTGGCTTATTGTACCCAAGAAGTAATGATAGCGAACTAATTGGTTTCTCAGATGCAGATTTTGCAGGTAGTAAAAATGATAAAAAGAGCACTTCCGGGACTTGCCAATTCCTTAGAAGAAGACTCATTTCTTGGAGCAGCAAAAAGCATAATTGTGTCGCAATTTCAACGGCCGAGTCAGAATATATTTCTGCCGGCAGTTGCTGTGCACAATTATTGTGGTTAAAGAACCAACTTGAAGATTACAATATGCAAGTCAAAGACATTCCCTTGTTTTGTGACTCCTCTAGTGTGATTGTAATAGCCAACAACCCAGTCTCTCACAGCCGGAAAAAGCACATAGAGCTGCTATACCACTTCATCCAGGAGTATGTGGAGCATGGGGACATAGATCTACAATATGTCCCTACTGATAGGCAGATTGCAGATATATTCATGAAGCCGTTGGATGAGACCAAGTTCTCGTTCTTCAAAACAGAACTTGGAATGCTCAACAAATAAGAATTGAGAAGAAGGACTCACAACATAGCTCAGAGATCAAGGAATACGTCAAAAAGTTAAAAATTCTCAAGTTCAGACTTCATTTCACGAGTAAGAAAATGACCACTCGAGTACTTCTTTAGACTACTCGAGAACTCAGCAAGTCACTCGAGTAATACTACTCGAGTAATGAGTTTCCTCTTGAGAAGTATAAAGATATCACTTGAGTACCATCATTCTTTCCCTCGAGTAATGTCGGTCCACTCGAGAAACAGGAAGACATTTTCTCAAATTCAGTTCAAATTTTTATATTCACAACCCAAAGTTTATACCACCATATTCTAAGGTATGTTACGATTATTTACTTCTTTAATCATCTAGAATTAGGGTTATATAAATAGAAAAATCGGGATTTCTTTTCTACACGATTTCAAATCTCTCTCTTGACAAGTAAGAAAGTCCTTTAGTCTTCCGTCGTAGTCGCAGAGCACGCCGCCGTCACCATTCTCGCAGTCGATTTCTCTAAGTTCTCTGGACAAATGACACCATCTTCCAAGGTTGGGATTGGCAGTGAACTCATTGCAACTGGAATTGTAGAACTCTCCGACGATTTCCGGAATCTTATCCTTCTCCTGGACACCGCCGGATTGACAATCGTTCTCCATCAACCCGTCAAAATCCTTTTTCCTGAAGTTGAAGAGTTCTTTCGAAATATCAAAGTGAAGAGAAATGGCAAGGTTCTTAAGTCTAAAGTCAAGGGAATTAAAATCAAACTTACCAAGTCCCATTTCTCTACCCTTCTTCAGCTACCCTTAGTTGATGAAGAAGATGACATAACTTCTGAAGATTATGACAGGACACAGTTTTTGTGGAATTTCTGTGGTTATCAAGAACATTCGTCGACCAGACCTCAATGCAGAGGGAAAGCTTCTAGTATACATTCTGGGCAAAGTTCTACTATGCAAAACAACCTCGATAAGTTTCATCTCTACCGATATCTTTTACATGATGACAACCATTGTTTACAGAAAGAAGTTTCAGTTTGGTATGATGATTTTGGATAAAATAAGGGAAAGCATTAAGGCTCCCAACTATGCCAGGATCATTTCTCTTATGATGCATGAGATAAATCCAGAATTTTTTTTATTTCTCCAAAGGGACAACTCTCCATCACATGAAGAAGGTATCCATTTCTTCTATTTAGAGATAGGAACTCAAGTTGCTGAATCCAGCCAAGGCTGCCCAGGCTCATGATCATCCAGCCTCTGAGGACAGGACCCCATCTCCCTCTCTACCTCATACTTCTAGCACATTTGGTGCAGCTGCTGAGGGCGTGCCCGATCCTTCTATTCAAGAGGAAAGAATACCTACCCCTCCTACTACTGCTTCTCTCCCTCCAACCACTCCTGAAGAAACTCTATCAAATACTCAATTACAAGAAACCATTCTCTCTACTATAAAATACATCAATAAGATGATAGAAGAACTACGTGCTGATGAGCCGCTTCCTCCCCTCCAGAAAGACAAAACTCCAAAACCTTCCAAAGAACAAACTCCAGCACCATCACCCTCTCCTGTTCAATCAGAACCAGAATCCGCTGTTTACCATTATCCTGCTGCTAACATAGAGCAAGAAGAGAACATTCTAATATCTGATGAGAAAGAGCCTTCTTCAGAACCAGCTGAAGCTCTTTTGAAGAGCTTAGACTTTACTCTTCCCACAATCCTTGGTGAGGAAGGAGATATTCTGATTCACACTTCTAGAGCTCAGAGTTCAGTGATAATTGAAGAGATTGCTCCTTGGACTGCTCCTCCTCCTCCTCCTCCTCTAGTTCCTCAAGTTATAACTCCAACACCTACTGCCAATGACATTCTAGGTAAGATAGAATATATGCTCTTAGAATAAAGAAAGTATTTTGATAATTCTTTGAAAGCTGTCACAGAAAAAGTTACTGCTCTTGAGAAAGAAATGAGCAGAGGCTTTGCAAAAATCCAGCATAATATAGATGAGCTGAAACATTTGTTCAAAGTAGGTGGAAAAGCTCTGGACCACACCATCACCAGTATTGGTCAGGTGATGGACCAATCTGTTACTCTGGCTAACAATCAATTTCAGTTAGAAAAGAAAGCTCAAGAGCACAACCTCAAGATATGTGAAGAGGTGGGAAAATTCAAAGATGATACTATAGCAACCCTCTGTGTAAAAGTTAGAATGGGGGAGGGTCTAGTCAAAGAGTATTTAGAAAAATAAGATGCTAATGTGAAAACTCTTTGAACAGCAAAGATGAATGAGATTCATGTTGATGTACAGAATCAGGTAGTTGGTGTGAAATTTCATACTTATGATACTGCAGTGTGGATACACAACCAGATCTTCCCTGAATTTCAGGCATACCCTAATATAATTCCTCAACATCTGAACCCTCTTGCTCAACTTCAGCCAGCTCAAATGCCTGCTCAATATCCTATATTCTCTCCAAGGCCTGAAGGCTCATAAGTTCCTCCTCCAGAAACTTATGCACATGTTTGGGAAATAGATATACCTCAAGATCAAGCTGAAGTAAAGATCCCCCAAAAGAAGAAAGTATGGTGATGGAGCTTCTGCCAGAAGGTCCATTCCAAATCTAGAGGCAGAGAAAATAAAAGCTCAGGAATTTGCAGAGATCTGGAGTCCTACTTCTAAATCCTTAATCCTTGATACTCTCAAAATAGTTATGGACTTTAATGAGAATAGACATGATCGTTAGTCATTAAAGGACTTAATTGCCAAGTGTAGAGGGTTATGATTTCTACAAATAGGGGGATATTGTTGGGTATTGTATCCACAATAACATAGATTTGTATGCAGTCACCCTTGAGCTAAGATGAATTAAGTTATATTTGATGTGTTGTTTGAGTTATGTGTTTGCAGGACTTAATTGCCAAGTGTAGACCAATGTTAGTCTATAATGGGTCACCAAATACAGGACCATACAATGTAATCCCTCATTGTATGATCCATGGTGTTTACTCATGTGTAGCCTCTCTATTGGGATACTTTTCATTTTCAAGCACTATACTTGTTGGAGAAAGACATGTTGCTGATTCCTTAAAGAAAGAAAATTCTCAAAGTACAGAATTTTTCTAAGTGTTTTACTCTAGTCATAACTTACGTACTCGAGTAGAAGTTTAGATAGTTCTTGAGTAAGCTAAGTCTAGTACTCGAGTAACAGAAGTTATTCTCGAGAAGAGTTCTTGTTCGTTCTCAAGAAGCCAAGTAGAACTCGAGTATATCTCTTCTTGTTCTCAAGTTATCAGAAAAGTAGTCCAAAAATTTTCTAAGTAAAGTACTCGAGTAGTTATATTGATTACTCGAGTAGTACAAGACTTTGTCTCGTGTAACAGAAGTCAAGCACTTGAGTTATATTTCTAGTTCTCGAGTAGTGAAGTCATTGTACTCGAGAAGTCCAACAACTTCTCGAGAAGTCAATTCTATTACTCGAGTAGCCAATAATTATTTCAAGATTTTTCTCTAAGGACTGTTCTCGTGAACTTCACTCTCTCTTCTCGAGAAGTCAAAGTGATTACTCGAGTAGTCTTATTTCACTCGAGTAATGCAGAAAATTTTATCTGAAAATTCATTAAGTCTGACGGGACCAGATTTCAAATTAACCTCCATGATTATTGGTCCACGTGTTATGCCTTTATGATTTTGACCATTAGTCTATTCCTATAAAAGGTCAAATCATTTCGACTAACTAAGAAGCGTATCAGAAGAAAAAAATAGAGAAATCCAAGTTTTCTGAATCATCAAATATTCTAAATCAGGAAGCCGCCGCCTCTCTTCATCGCCGATCTCGCCGCCGCACTTCTCCAATTTCTGTGATTCAGAGCAAGATTAGATCAACAGATCAAGGCTTTTGTATTCTCACAGATCTTCATCTTGATCGTGCTGATCTAGGTTTTCAGATCCAAAAAAGTTCGGCTTGTCTTCTTCAATCATTTTCTGAGAAAGATTCAAAGTTCAAGGAATAAGAAAGTCGGAAGATTCTAGATCTGAGTTATTGTGTTTGTACAATTTCTATTTACAAATTCATTCTATTCTTGTAGGAGTTTATTCTCCGAGTGTAGGAGCTTTGTTCTCCGAGTTGTAGGAAGTTTTCATCTTTCGAGTGTAGATCTGTTTTATGGATCGAGTTATAGGAATGTTGTTCCGAGTCATAGGATTGTTTTAAATCCTAGAATAGTGGAGTAACTGAGTCTAGTGCGTCGCTAGATCAGTGAGTGGAAAGTGGACATGCCCAAGGTTGGGGAACCACTATAATTCTTGATGTCGTCTATGTTTACTTGGTTAATTTTTTGTGCATAGATCGCTAAATTTTTATTCCACAAATAGACACACAACTCACCTATTCACCCCCCTCTAGGTGATTTAGGTAGACAACTTAAACATTTTTCAAAACATGAGACCAAGCTCACCGCATTTCCTCCGGAATATCGAGTTGATGGGTTGGTGATCCTCTTCGATCTCTTAAGAACCTGATCACGGCTAACCACCTCCACTGCTCTTTCTGAACCAACTACGTTCCCGGGCAAACCCGGAATAATGCTCCCCTTGCTTTCTGAACAAGAATCCACTGCACTGGAACCAAAAGTACCTGGAGCAACGCTCCCCCTACTACCTAAACTAGAAGCCTCCTCTCTTAAACTAGAACGGACTGGAACATCGCTCCCCTTGCTACCTGAATCATAAGCACCTGGTGTATCACTCCCCTTGCTTCCTAAACTAGAACCAAATGCCTCTGGCCCGGAGCTAGAATAACCTGGAGATACTGGTGACACAGGAAGAGCCAACTGAACCTTAGTAGCAGCCTTCTCCAGCCCACCATCTAACCTGCTCTCCTATAGCTCCACACATGAGCTACCCCAATATGACGTCAACTCATCAAAGACAACGTCTCTTGACACAATGAACTTCTTCGTCGCAGGATCCATACACCTCCATCTCCTCTTCTGCTTATCATACCCAACAAAGAATAGCTTTATTTCGAGAGCATCCAGAGTGTGTACATAACAGGTAGAACCAAACACCCGAAGGTGCTCCACGCTGGGCTTTATCCTGAACATCAACTCATACAGAGTCTTTATGTTTGTCAGACTCAGAGGCATCCGATTAATAACATGTGCCACGCAGGCCATCCCTTCCACCCAAAATGCCTTAGGAATGCCTTTGCACTGAAGCCAACACTTGCAGGTCTTTGTCAAAATATGGATCTTTTGATTTGCTACTCCACTTTATTGCAAAGTATGTCTACAAGAGAGCTCCCTTCGGATTCCATGCTTCCTGTAAAAGTTAGAGAACACGGTTGAGTCAAACTCACTTCCGTTGCCCGTTCTCAACTTCTTGATCCGTAGGCCAAGATGTCCCTCCACAAGCTTCTTGAACTCCACAAATAAACAAAACGTGTTTGACTTCTCCTTCATGAAGTATACCCAAGTATACCTTGAGTAGTCATCAACCAATATGAGCGTATACCTACTGCCTCCAAGACTAGAGATGACAGTCAGCCCCACCAGATCACCATGGACACTCCAATGATGCCTTACACCTATACTGCGCCTTATCAACCGTAAAGCGATAAGCTTCACCGTGTTGATATCCCGCGCAAGCTTGATTGTAGCCGAAGGATGACAACTTAGGCAAGCCTCTCACAAGGCTTCTCACAACCATTACTTTCAGCTTGTCCATCCCCACGTGCTCTAATCTAAAAGTAAAGCCTATGGGTCGATAGTCACCTAAGGGGGGGGGGGGTGAATAAGTGAACTTTTTTAGGTTCATTGCAATTCTTTGTCTCTAATTTAATAGTAATAATATCATCACAGATTATAGCACACAACACAAATAAAGAACAACACACATAGAATTTATAGTGATTCCCCTATCTATGGTACATCCACTTCCCCCTTCTTCTCACTAACAATGTTCTAGATAAGGTTATAGCTCCTCCTTTTCAACTCAGATCCAAAGATCCTATAGGCTCAGTTTCTATCAAGAAACCTATGCTCAGACCAACTGGTCCTGCCTCAGAGATTCCCTCAATCTCCTATGTCAGGCCCTCTCAAGAACCCTACATCAGCCTTTATAGAATAGGCATATAACTCAGTGATTTACCCAAACCACTTACCTCAGGTCCTTCTAGAACCCTACCTCAGCCTTTATAATTTAGGCTTACAATCTCAGAGAAAAGATTCTCCTACCAACTCAAATCTTTAAGAGATCTTACAATATAAGGTGATAATATAAAACACAGATAAAAAACCTGTAATCTGTTATATCTATTTACACAGATTAAAAAAATCAGCTGCAATTGGATTTCTTCTTGATATATCTGAAGACTGAAAAGTTCCTTTTCTGATTCAGCAATCTTCTCCATATTGATCAGCGTGAATACCTTGAAGATGTTGTTGATCAGATACAATTTGATCTTCAGATCAACCTAGTAAAAAGGGATCTGAAGATCTTCTTGAAGACCTTCGTCTTCTTCCTCTTTCTCAGAAATGTTGTCTGGTTAGGACTTAGAAGAAATTATAACGAGAAATTTTGATTGCTCAGTTTGATCCATCAATTGTTCCTATTTTGATTTGATTCTCCTTGTGTATATATGATGTCTTTTGTGAAGACATGACCTTCTATTTATAGACTTCATAGATGACTGGATTCTGTTTGATGACGTTAGTAACATACATCAAATCCTTCCTTGACCTGTTTCTATTGAAGTATGATTTTTCTACAAAAGACTTAATAGTTCTGACTTGTCTTGACATTTCAAGAGTTAACTTAGTATATTCTGAAACATAAGTGTCGAGTTATTCCAGATGCCTCAACACATGTGTTGAGATATCTTAGGAGTCTCGACACATCCAAACTTGGAATAATTTTCATCAGAAGCTGAAAGTGTCGAGACAGTTGACTTGTCTCGACATGCCCGAAATCTGTGTCGACATATATAAATACTGCCTTGTGTCAAGACAGTTAGATTATCTCAACACACCTATCTGCTGTGTCGACATCTTCTGATTCTGCATTATGTTGAGACAATGAGATTGTCTCGACACAATCTATCTGCTGTGTCTATAACTTCTAATTCTTCCTTGTATCGACAACTTCTGATTCTGCCTTGTGTCGAGACAATGAGGTTGTCTTGACATAATCTATCTGCTGTGTTGACATCTTCTAATTCTACCGTGAGTCGACAATGAGATTGTCTCGATACAATCTATCTTTGAGATGTCAACACAATTGAACTGTGTTGACACATATGTGCTTAGACAATTTCTTCACTTTAAATCCTGCACATATAAACTTAACATGCATCAAATACAACTTTGTGTATATCATTGAGTTGATAAGGGACTTCTCCAAATCAGGTACACAATTCTCATTGTACCTAACATTCTCCCCCTATATGAAGAAGTCATAACCCCACTTCAATGATATACATCACAATACCAAAATATGATGTAAAATGAAAGTGAGGGTAAGATCTACCTTTACTCTAGAGGGGGGAGTGAATAGAGTATATTAAAAAAATTTTGCAAATTAAAAATTAAATTGGCAGTGGAAGACTTGATTTATTTATAGGTGTATTGTTCTTGCAGTAAATAAAACTAAGTAAGAAATAAAAAACACAGCACACAACAAATAAAACACAGGAAACTAGAAGACACAAGGATCTATAGTGGTTCCCCAATCAACCTGGGTACATCCACTCTTTAACCGCCCTAGGTAGGAATCCACTGTAGGAAGAGTTGATCATGTGTCCTGGGCACCAATTAGCTTTTGATAAGGTGCTCAAAAACCAAACTTGATTTTTTGATCAGGTGTCTTGCCACCACTGAGTTTTGATATGGTCTCAGAAACCAAACACAAAACTTTTGAAGGGAGTTTTGAGTAACCCTTTTACAGTAGAATAAAAGAAAAAGAAAGTGTAGTTGTTCTTCTCTGTCAACAGTCAAAGAGAAGACTAGTTGATTATTGATGTCAAAGCTCCCCCTGAGATTTGCAGTTATTAAGGAAGAGAAGCTTTGCACAGGGTGATAGGCCTTCAGAAGATGAGATCTCCAGCAAATGATGATTTCAGCAAAGACTTAAATGTGTTGTGTCTGGAGTCTTGATTGATGAAGCCTTGAACAATTGAAATCATAGATGAGAAACTGTAATCCTGTAGTTGTTGTGTGTCTCACAGATCTCAGAGATTGTTCTTAGTTTTTCTCTTGTTATCTGTTATCCTTTTTCATCATATCTGTCTCTATTGTCTGAAAAGATATATTGAAATCCAATCTTCTAGATAGTCATTTGCCAGTCATAAATGACTTCCTTAATTGATATCTGTCTTTGGAGGAAAGTCCTAAGAAACATTCTCTTTTAGTCTCCTTGAAACTTGCTCTAGATTAATTGAAACGGCAACAAAATCCTTTGTATTAACTGCTGGATCTGAATCAGTTTGAATTCCATAACTGACTGAATTTGAAATCCTGAAATCGTCGATCTCTCAAGAAAATCGTCGATCTGAGCTCGACTACCGTCGATCAGAGCTCAGAGACTGGAACTTGACTTGAAACAGAAATTGTCGATCTGAGCTCGACTATCGTCGACCTGAGCTCAGAGATCTGGATTTTGGCTAGAGATAGAAACGTCGATCTGAGCTCGGAGATCGTCGAACCGAGTTCGATGACTCGTTGAACTGAGCTCAGAGATAGTCGAACTGAGTTCGACGCCTCGTCGATCTGAGCTCGACGATAATTGCCTTAGTCTCAATGCACTTGTAGTCTGAACTAGGAGGTCTTGGGGGCAACTTTCAAACCTAAGTTCTAAGCCTTAGACCTATTCTAGTTGACCTTTAAATCTATACAATGAGGTCAAGACACATTTCTAAGAACATAGTGATCCTTACCCAAATCAGTAATAGGGTGTTCCAACATTCTCCCCCTATTTGGGTTAGGATTACTATTTACAAGATATAGGAATTTAAAAAAGCATACAAGCAGAAATAAAAGCAAATACAACATTGCAGAATAGAGAATAACAGCATTATAGAAGCAAAAGAATAATCACAGCAGATAGTCAGAGAGAGATATATATTGTTCAGCTTACATAATTAGTCCTTTTCCTTGCCCTTTTTGAATAAAATTTCTCTGTTGTGATTTTGAGCTTCTTTCTTAGATCTTCTGTCATCAGCTGCACCTTGAGAGGTTTGAGATTTGGCTCTGGGGACAACTGCCTCTGGGTGCAACTTTAAGTAACTTTCTGGGTCAAAGAATTTTCTAGAAGAATATCTCTCAAGCTCTTTCTTTCTTTGTTCAGATAATGTAGTAATATTTGAAGTATCTTTTCCTTGTTCTCTTGCTTTCTTTATCTTGTTTAAAGCAGCTAATCCCTTCATCCTTGCTGTCCAAGAGATATGATTGTTCTCTGGATCTTCATGGGGAACAGGAGGTTCATACCTATTGATAGTATCAGCAGGAGGAGCTCTTGAGGGAACAATTTCTTTGAGCTTATATGGGAAATGACCAGAAGTTGAATCAATTTGGCCTTGTCCTTCCCTTTGATAAGGATGCTGTATGGGTTATCCTCTAGAATACACTCTATATCCTCTTTGATTTCCTCTATATTGGCCTCTTCTGGACTGGTAGCCTCTTTGTTGATGTCCTCTAGATTGTGATCTATCTTGAATCTGAGAAGAACTTTGAGTTATAGTATGAGAGGTTTGGTGTGCTGAACTTCCACCAGATCCTTCATCTGGAGAGGGAGGAAGAGGAGGAGGATGATGATGAGATGAGCCTTTGTCATACTTCCTCCTCTTCTTCATAGCATTCAATTGATTCTTAGAAAATTGCATCCAGTGTTCAGTGATAGGATAATCATGTAGAATGTAGTAGGGAATATCATTATCATTAGTGTCTTTTTCTACAGGAATTCTCTTCAATGCTTTGCTTCTTTCTTTCCTCTTCCTTGCAATGGTTGCAGAGGAGTCATTAGAATCAGTTCAAAATTCATCACTATCTGAGCTTTGAGGATTGTCATACATCTCATCAATCCTTTTAATATATTCTTGATGTTGTTTAGATGAAGCAGCAGCAGTAAGAACAGGAGCAGTAACAAAAGCTGGAGCAAGAGCAGAAGTAGCAACACTAGCAGGAGCAGCAACAGAAACAGCAGCAGGAGCAGCACTAACAGTAGAAACAGAAACACTAACAACAGGAGCAGCACAAACATCAGAAACAACATTTTCCACAACAGCAGGCTCAATAACAATATCAGGCTCTGAAACACAAGCCTCTATCATTATCATATCATCAACAGTATTAATTTCCACAGCCTTGAGAGAATTGATGTAAGATAATATCAAGCTGGGATCACAGCTAGAGACAGGCACAATGACCTTAGTAAGATCTTCAGCTTCTTGAGCTGGAAGATATCTGCTATGGAGAGCATCAAAAATTGAAAGCAGTGACCTAAAGTCAACTGAACTGAAGGATAGAACTGGAGCTGGGGCTGGAGCAACTGGCAATTCTTCTGAGCTTTGCATGAAATCTGAATCTGGAGCAGGCAGCATCACTTCTTCATTTGGCATCTCCCCCTGCCTGGATTCAGTATAAAATGGATCAAGGCACCCTAAAGAAGGGCTTGCCTGAGGAGGATGGAAAGAAGAACGCCTGGCAGATAACTCATTGATTGATTTAAGAAGTGGAGCCATGGAGGTATCCAGCAAGAGTGTAAGACTGGGAGCTAACATCTCATAAAGCTTATCTACAAGGGCAGGAATATCTACTTGCTCAAGGGATGCTTGAGTAAAGGTAGAGGAGAAAGGTGTAGAGGTTGATGGTGTTGGTGGAGCTGCAATTATGTGGAGAAATGATGTAGATGGAAGTGGTATGGATGGTTGTGAAATGGGAATGGTGGTGATGGATGTCACTAGAATGGAGATGGATGGGGTGAAAGATGGTTGAGCAAGAATATCTTGTAGCAGTTGTTGGTAAGAAGTAGAAGATGATGGGGGCTCTAGAGGAGATGAAAGAGAATCATCCATAAAGGAATCATCTAACAGATTAAATGATGGAATATGGATGGATGAATCAATGTCAAGAGGGGGATCATAATGTAGATGATGGAATTGCTCTTGATGAGTGGCTGGAGTAGTGAAGAAGTAGTTGGAGATGAAATTGAGATGGGAGTGGAAATTGTGATAGGTGAAGAAATTGAGATTGAAATGGTGGATGTAAGGATGGTTTAAGAAACAGGAGGTGGAGATGGTAGAGATGAGGAGGAAGTATACAATTCTTCTAGGGGGGCAGAAGCCTGAGGGGAAGTGACTGGAATAGTCCTTGTGCCTGAAGTGGTGGTAGTTGTAGGACCCTTGCTGGGTTTGACAATTTGCCTATCCCACTTTCCAAAGAGAGCACAAGAGAGTCTCTTGGAAGCATTGATGTGCATACCATTGGACACAAGCAATTGGGGGCATCTATTATGCAAGAACAGGCCTAAAATCCTCCTAAAGTTAACAAAATTTTTGTTAACCTTCTTCTTAATTAAATCAAAAAAGACTTCTCCCCAATTCATATGTTTCTTATCGACTAAAGCAGCCATAAAACAAAACTGATACCTAGATATTGTATCATGAGCAGAATGTTTTGCGAACAGTACTTTTCCCACTACATCAGCCAAGAACCTATACTCCACTGAAAGGTTTTTCTTAAGCAACTTGTTAGGGTTTGCTGCTTAATGTTCCATTCTATCCAACATAGCAGAAAACTCTTCTCCAGACAATTCCACTGTATCATGTCCAGTACTTAATTGAAAAACTTCTGTTAGAAGAGCAGGAGTAAGGGATACCTCGGTTCCTGAAATACTCCCGACCACAGTATTTTGATCCAGATTATGGGCTATGTATACCCATTCTTTTATTTCATCTGCAGCCAACTTCATCCTAGTAGACATGATTTTCACCAACTGTTGCTCCTTGAACAGCTCTAGAATATCCTTGAAAATGTGATCACTTCCTTCAAACGAATCCATGTCTATATCAAAACCGGTGTCAAACTTCTTTGCGGCTAAAATGGCGACAGAGACGGCCATGTTTTCCTGCAAAAATGAACAAACAAGACAAAGTGCAGAGAGGTTTGGAGGGAAAGAGAGCTTTGTAGAAAGTATGAATGCGCAAAAGAGTACGAAGACCGAAAAATGAATTTTATATCAGGGTTCGACTCTGAAAAGGAAAGATCGTTGAACTCAGTTCGACGATCTGGGCTTTTAAAGGAATCTGAAAGGTTTTCAACATTGTCGATCTTCGTTCGACGATATTGGAGAGCGTCGAAATCCATTCGACGATCTTTCACCGGAAAGAGAGAGCCTAGCACTATCTGGAAAATGATGAGCTCCGATCGACGATTTCTGAGAACGTCGATCTCCATTCGACGATCTTTAGGAAAAACGTCAAGCGCAGTTCAAAGATAAGAAAGAACCAATAGACACTAGAAAAATCAAGTTTTTAGCCTAGTGTTGGTAAATTTTAAGGTTTTAAAATCTTGGATCTTAATTTAAACTTCCTCCATCTAACATTCCTAACTGATTCAGGAAGAAGGTGTGTTTCTTTTCATCCAAGGGTTTGGTGAAAATATCTCCCCTTTGCAAATAAGTTGGGATATATTGAAGTTCAATTTTATTTTTCTCAACATTATCTCTTAAAAAGTGATGTCTAATCTCTATATGTTTTTTCCTACTATGGAGGACTGGATTTTGTGCTATAGAAATAGTACTGGTGTTATCACAAAAGATTTTTGACTTATCTAAGTTGTAATTATAGTCTAGGAGCTGATTTTGAATCCACAATATCTGTGAGCAACAACTACCTGCTGCCATGTATTCAGCTTCAGTAGTTGATGTGGACACAGATGTTTGTTTCTTACAAAACTAGGAGACAAGTCTGTCACCAAGAAACGTACAAGTTCCACTGGTGCTTTTTCTGTCTACTCTACATCCAGCATAATCAGCATCTGAAAATCCAGTTAATTCAAATTCTGAGTCTTTTGAATACAAGAGACCTAGATTTGGACAACTTTTCACATACCTAAGAATCATTTTTACTAATATTAGGTGTGACTCTCTAGGGCTTACTTGGAATCTAGCACAGATGCATGTAGCAAACATTATGTCAGGTCTACTAGCTGTAAGGTACAATAAAGAGCCAATTATTGCTCTATATGTTGTCTGATCAACATGTTTCCCATGTTCATCAGCTTCTAATACAGCATTAGTAGGCATAGGTGTTTTCATACATGATGCTTCAGACATACCAAATTTCTTAACCAATTCTTTTGCATAATTGGTTTGAGAAATGAATATGCCATCAGTATGCTATTTGACTTGCAATCCTAGAAAGAATGAAAGCTCACCCATGCTACTCATTTCAAATTTAGAATGCATTAGGTTAGAGAACCTTTTGCACAAATTTGAATCAGTAGATCAAAAAATAAAGTCATATACATAAATTTATACTAGTAGGATATTGGACTTATGGGTTCTAATGAAAAGAGTTTGGTCTAATCTACCCCTTATAAAATCATTTTCCAAAAAAAAGCATACTAAGGTCTCATACCATGCTCTAGGAGCTTGCTTGAGACCATATAATGCCTTATGTAATTTGAAAACATAATCAGGATGAGTTGGAGAGATAAAACATGGGGGTTGTCTAACATAGACTTCTTCCTTGATATCTCCATTGAGAAATGCACTCTTTACATCCATTTGATAGACCTTGAATCCCTTGTGTGCTGCATAAGCTAAGAATATTCTTATGGCCTCTAACCTTGCAACTTGTGCAAAGGTCTGGTCATAATCTATTCCTTCTTCTTGAGAGTATCCTTGTGCAACTAGCCTTGCCCTTTTCCTTACAATAATTCCTTGATCATCCAATTTGTTCCTGAACACCCATTTTGTTCCAACAATGGAATGATCCTTTTTTCCTTGGCACTAGCTCCCAAACTTTGTTCCTTTCAAATTGATATAACTCCTCTTGCATTGCAATGATCCAATGTGGATCTTGTTCTGCATCTTGTATGGATTGAGGCTCAATTTGAGAAAGAAAGCAGGTGTGAATCAGGTTTTGGTTGACCTGATTTCTGGTTTGCACACTAGCTGAGATGTTTCCAATCACTTGGGAGATTGGATGATCTCTTGATATTACTAAATCAGCAGGGGGTGTTGATTGTTCACCAACCTGTGTTATTGTTTCCTCTTGTGGAAAACCAACTGGCTCTTCAATGTGGTTCTCACCAAGATGTTGAGTGTCCTCTTCATCTTCACTGCTTTCACCTTTTTGTGGGATAGGTGAAGGTGTGGTACCCTTTTCAATTATGTTCAACTTGTTAAAATCTTCTGAAAGAGAATGTACCTGCAAAGGTTCTATAGTAGAAGTATTCTTTTCCTTATAAGACATGTTAGTTTCATCAAAGGATACATGTATAGATTCTTCAATTTTAAGAGAAGATTTTTTATGCACTCTATAAGCTTTACTGATCATGGAGTATCCCAGAAACACTCCTTCATCAGCTTTGCCTTGAAATTTTGTTATGTATTTCTTGTCATTATTGTGTATGTAACAAATACAACCAAAAATCTTGAAATAGTCTACTTTAGGTTTCTTCCCTTTGAGTAGTTCATAGGGAGTCTTGCCCTTCAGCTTATGTATCAAACTTCTATTCAACACATAGTTTGAGGTGTTCACTGCCTCTACCAAAAGGATAGAGGAAGGTGAGCATCTATCAACAATGTAGTAGCAGATTCAATAAGGGTTCTATTTTTCCTTTCAGCTACCCCATTTTGTTGAGGAGTTCTAGGAGCTGAGAAAGTGTGCCTGATCCCTTCACTCTGACAGAACTCTTGCATAAGAAGAGAATCAAACTCTGTCCCATGATCACTTCTGATCAGGGCAATGTGAGTATTAGACTCAATCTGTATGCATTTGAGAAACCCTGTCAAACACTTACAGTTATCAGACTTCTTCCTAAGAAAGAACACCATATCCCTTTGTCTGTCCAAAGTTTGAGTCTCCAAATATGATTTTGGGTCCAAGCTTGGCTTTGAAGGATGTTAGATTATCTTTGCTTCCTGTCATGTGCTTTGAGCACCCACTATCCAGATACCATAGCTGGTTTATTATTGGATAGGTCTTCACTTGCATACATAAAAATTTATTTGTTTTTGACCCAGTTTACCTTGGGTCTAGGTTGATAACCTTTAAAATCTGAAATAAATGACATCCCTGGTTGACTCTTATAGCCTTCAGGATGATATCTCCTAGGAGGTATTATCAATTCAGTATAAGGGTTGAAGCCTTGGGATGTGGGACCTCTAGGATTGAATTTTGATTTACCCTTAAAACCTTGTTCAAAGCTCTAATCTCTGTTCGATGATCTCTGAGCTGAGTTCGATGATCTTGGGTCAGACTGTCGAGCTCCGTTCGAAGATCGACTTTGCTAGAGTTCAGCGATTGTCGACCTGATTTCGACGATTCAGCTTGAGATCGCTAAGCTCCGTTCGGCGATTGTCGAGCTCTGTTCGACGTTTTCCGTTGAACCTTGTTTTTCTTAGGAATATAAGAATTCTTCCTAGCCACCTCTACAACTCCCTTTCCTTTATCTTAGATAAATTTAATTGGGGTTGTTAATACTATAGGTTGGTTGGATGAAGCACCCAAGCCCAGTGTACTGTTAAGTCTTGAATTCACTATGCTTGTGATGTCCATCAGTCTGATGCTTCTCCCATTAAGGGATTCTTCAAACTTCTTTGCCTGAGATAGTTCACTTTTCAGTGAAGCTATCTCCTCCCTACAACATTCTAACTCCTCAGAGAGTTTGAGGTTATCTGATTTTAAAGTGCTATGTTCAGATAGTTGATTTATGAGAGAGATAATCTCCTTCTCAGACTTTAGTAGGTCAAAATATAGTGCCTTAAATTCAAATTTAAAGTCCTCTGAATTAAAATCAAAAGAATCTATTACCTGATCTTCTTCAGCTTCATGTTCAGATTCAGATTCTGACTCTTGTTCTGCATCAGAATTATGTTGAGAGGCATTGATAGCCATCATGCAGAACTCCTTCTCTTGGGCATCATCTTCATCATCACTTTAGCTTGATGAAGCCTCTGATTCTTCTTCAGTCTCACTCCAGGTTTCAGCGACAAATCCTTTCCTGGTGTGTTTGTTCTTGCTGGAGGAGGATTTATTATTGTTGTTTCTCCTGATGTCTTTGCCTCTTCTCCTATCTTTCTTATCTTTCTTATCATTATTTTGGTTTTCTTGACAGTCAGGCACAATGTGGCCTGGTTTCCTGCATCCAAAACAAATAATTTCTTTATTACTGGACTTATCATACCTTGGCTTTTTATGGCCTCTGGATGATCTTTTCCTGAAGTCTTTTCTAGCCATCTTGTAAAATCTTTTGGCTAGTAGGCTCATTAACTCTTCATTGCCTGTGACCTTGTCTTCAGGCTGTTCTTTTGTAGCTTTGAAAGCAATTGTCTTCTCCTTCCTTGTTGCTGGAGAAGCTGTCTTTTGCTCTTCCTCTCTATTTTTGATGAGAACCTCATAAGACTTGAGCTTGCCCAATAGAGCTTCAGTGGTGATCTCATTTAGGCTTCTGACATCCTTGATTGGCCAGATCCTTGAGTCCCAAGTGCTTGGGAAGCACATGAGGATCTTATCATTGAGTTCAGTCAATGAGATCTCCTCGTCCAAAGTCTTTAGTTCACTGACAATTAGACTGAGTCTGTTGTACATGTCAGCAACTGACTAAGTTTCTCCCTTCTTGAAATTCTCATACTGGGTTATGAGATGGGATCTTTTGTCTTTTCTTTCATCAGCAGATCCTGACACAAGCTCAGATAGCTTGTCCAATATTCTTATTACTGAGTTGCATTCAGCCACTTTTTGAAATATGTCATCAGACATAGTCTGAGCTATTGTGTTCATTACCTTAGCATCATCAACTTTCCACTTTTTGATTTCTACATCTATTCCTGAAGGGGGTGGAACAACACTTGTACTTGTACTTTCTGGAGGTCTTGGACACACTGCCAAAACAGAATTGAAGAAATCCTCATCAATAGAATTCATGTATAATTTAATCCTTGCCTTCCAAAGTGCAAACTTAGAAAGATTGCACACTGGAGGTCTGGTGCTTGCATAGTCTTTGTTCTGTGCCATGATTTTATATGAAAATAAATATAATAGAAATAATAACCCTCTATTAAAGATTGATCTTATCTGAGATCTTTTGGTTCAGGTGTTAGCTTGTAAAACAACCAACCTAGTGAAGATCTAGTTGTTGAATAACCAACCTCGCTCGGATAGCAATTGAAAGTGAGGGTAAGATCTACCTTTACTCTAGAGGGGGGGGGGGGTGTGAATATAGTATATTAAAATAATTTTGCAAATTAAAAATTTAATTGGCAGTGGAAGACTTGATTTATTTATAGGTGTATTGTGCTTGCAGTAAATAAAACTAAGTAAGCAAGAAACAAAAACATAGCATACATCAAATAAAACACAGGCAACCAGAAGACACAAGGATCTATAGTGGTTCCCCAATCAACCTAGGTACATCCACTCTTCTACCACCCTAGGTATCCACTACAGGAAGAGTTGATCAGGTGTCCTGTGCACCAATGAGCTTTTGATAAGGTGCTCAAAAACCAAACCAGATTTTTTGATCAGGTGTCTTGCCACCACTGAGTTTTGACAAGATCTCAGAAACCAAACACAAAACTTTTGAAGGGAGTTTTGAGTAACCCTTTTACAACAGAATAAAATAAAAAGAAAGTGTAGTTGTTCTTCTCTGTCAACAGTCAAAGAGAAGACTAGTGGATTATTGATGTCAAAGCTCCCCCTGAGATTTGCAGTTATTCAGGAAGAGAAGCTTTGCACAGGGTGATAGGCCTTCAGACGATGAGATCTAAAGCAAATGATGATTTCAGCAAAGACTTAAATGTGTTGTGTCTGGAGTCTTGATTGATGAAGCCTTGAACAATTGAAATTAGAGATGAGAAACTGTAATCCTGTAGTTGTTGTGTGTCTCACAGATCTCAGAGATTGTTCTTAGTTTTTCTCTTGTTATCTGTTATCCTTTTCATCATATCTGTCTCTATTGTCTGAAAAGATATATTGAAATCCAATCTTCTAGATAGCCGTTAGCAAGTCATAAATAACTTCCTTAATTGACATTTGTCTCTGGAGGAAAGTCCTAAGAAAAATTCTCTTTTAGTCTCCTTGAAACTTGCTCCAGATTAATTGAAACGGCTACAAAATCCTTTGCATTAACTGCTGGATCTGAATCAATTTGAATTCCATAACTGACTGAATTTGAAATCCTGAAATCGTCGATCTCTCGAGACAATTGTCGATCTGAGCTTGACTATCGTCGATCAGAGCTCAGAGACTAGAACTTGACTTGAAACAGAAATCATCGATCTGATCTCGACTATCGTCGACCTAAGCTCAGAGATCTTGATTTAGGCTAGAGACAGAAACGTCGATCTATGCTTGGAGATCGTCGAACCGAGTTCGACGACTCGTTGAACTGAGCTCAGAGATAGTCGAACTGAGTTCGACGCCTTGTCTATCTAAGCTCGACGATAATTGCCTTAGTCTCACTGCACTTGTAGTCTAAACTAGGAGGTCTTGGGGGCAGCTTTCAAACCTAAGTTCTAAGCCTTAGACCTATTCTAGTTGACTTATAAATCTATACAATGAGGTCAAGACACATTCCTAAGAACATAGTGATCCTTACCCAAATCAGTAATAGGGTGTTCCAACATAAAAGATTTTGCATAGAAACAGATTTATATTAAGATAACAAAATCAAATAAAAAACAAATGAACACTTTCATTCTATTTAACAAAATTTAACCATTCCAAAGATTATAAAATGTTATAATAGATTTACATAATTCCTAGACAATACAATATAATCTAAGATTAATCTGACTCCTTAATGAAAATGCCTTTGCCTGATTTAATTTTGGCTTTTACTTCTGGCATACTGTCATCAGCTACCTTCTTTCCTTTTTTATATTTGATAATGGAAATCTGTTCAGCCTTAAGTCTTTGTCTTTCAAAGTAATGGAAGGGCATGTGGAAATATTTGCTTGGTTCAACAACAATGGCTGGAATCACCCTATTCTTCTGATCTCTTCTGAACTTATAGATAACCTCTTGTTGCTTGAGGTGATTACTCCATGCCTGCTCAGAGTACCACTTTCCCCTGTCATGTCTATTATTATTGATTGCTTGCCAAGAAGTGAGTATAATATTTCTAGAGGTTGGACTCCACTGCTCAAATTCAGGTTTAACCTCTGCCTGTTCTCTAAATCTTTTCTTAGATAATTGGCTTCTTTTTCTTTCAGTAGGGTAGCATCAGTCATCTCGACCTCTTCACAGCCAACATTCAGGGCATTAGGTGGAGGACTGTACATGGTCTGAAATGCACTTTGAATATCCTGAAAATTTGGTGGAGAATATATTATCTGGTCTGCAAATACAGGAATCCCTTCCAACTAAGCTGGTTGGCCGCCAGACTCAGCTGTCTGATTATCATCATATAGTGGAGGGTAGCCAAGAGTAGCTCTGATACTATTTGAAGTCCACTTAGCATAATCAGAACTGGCTTTTATCATAACCCTCTCCCCCTTTATGACTTCTCTTGCAATGTGATCTCTTAAATCATCCTTTTGAAATCTGACTTGATCAACCACATGATGAGTCCCTGTAGTGTAATAATTTTTAAATTTCTTAATCTAATCAATGATACCTTTTGCTGAATCCTTTATGACTGTACTGAGAGAAGCTGATTCAACTGAGAGTTTGGTTTCAGTAGCAGCTGATATAGAGGTAATTTTGTTTTCCAAAGTTGTTGTTTGTTCAACAAGCTTTGTCAGAGAAATGTCATGCATATCTATGAGATTATCATTCAATCTCTTCTGATTTTCCAGAACAAAGCCTTATTGTACAGCTGTGTCTTCTAAAATCTTCTTTGACTCTGCTTGTTATTTTGCAAGATAGACCCCCAACATTTGCACTTTTTTCAAAGAATTTTAACATGTCTTGTTTTAGTAAATTCACTTCAAATCTTATGGATTTTATATCTTGGGCCAGCTGAAACTGTAAATCCTTTTTAATTTCATCCAAAGATTTTTCAAGATCTATTTTTTGTTTATCTAACATTACCTGTAACTGAACCAAGAGTGAACTAAAATCCTCAGTAGGACAAGAAGATGGTTTTCTTGACTGTAATGTCTTCTTATAGCTTTGACTTCTCCTTTTTAGTTTAGTTATTTTTCTTTGCTGTAGTTGAGATTCTTCTTCCTCATCTGACTCAAATGAGCTAACATTAGCAATAGATTGTTGCTTTTCTGCACTTCCAGACCGAGGGGACTTGGCTGCTTGCTCCCCCTCAACTCTTGCATCATTTTGATCAAGGGATTGATCTACTAAGGTAGTCTCATGGTGTTGATTTTATCAGTAGGAACATTGGTCTTATGAAAAACAATTATCTCCCCCTGGATGTTAGCTTCCTCTCCGAGTGGGATTTCTTCCACAGTCTCCTTAGAAACTACTACCTCTATGTCTAGCATATTCTCATCTTGGTCTTCATTCACATTGAGTATCACATCTGTATCCAGTTCATGAAGAACATCCTCTACTATGTCATTGATAGTTTCACTATCTAAGATTGTAGGTTCTTTTAGGTTTGTCTCAACAGTTTTGACTACAGAGGGTTCAATCTCCCCCTGAACCTCATACCTTATTTCAGGTGATCTACTTTGAGGAATGTTTGTATCTGGTGCATCGTTATGATCTGTACTAGAAATTCCTGGTATTTCAGAATCACTAGAGGACTTGTCTTCCTCCACCACTTCCTTTTTCTTCTTGTCCTTCTTCTTTTCTACTACTGAAGGTTCTCTGGATAGAACTCTATCCCATTTGGACAAAATCCTCATATCCATTTTTCTCATATGATTTATCTTTGTGCCCCATTTTTGATTTAGGTTAGTAGGAATGGCTTTTACTAAATATAGACTTAATATCCTGCCCATGTTGGGCTTCTTAATACTCTCAGAGATCTTGTAAAATACCAATCTACTACAGTCAGCTTTGAGTTTGAAGATTATTCTTGTCATTATCTCAAACATGGGAGCAGAAATTCTGTCTTGTGCGCCTGTCTTACACAACAATACTTTTCCAACTATTTCTGACAGAAATTTACCTTAAGTATTCATACCATTTCGATTCAGAGAACTTCCTATATTTTTGACTGAATCCAATCCACACCAACTTAGTCTTGTAGCAATTTGGGTTGAATCTACGATATCCTCTTGATTGATACGAGGTTTATGAAATACCTTAGCCAGTCTTTTCTTTATTATTTTAATCTTTGTTGAACTGGAATCTAATGTTGCATTGTTAAAGAATTCCAGTACCTCCCGTTTCCAGATGCTTGTAGGTTTTAAAAGTATATATTCAAGACCTGCTTCTTGGATTAAGACAATGACATTCCTAATTTCTTCGTCTGCGGAGGCAAATCCATTTCGCACAAGTTCGTATCCTTCATTGATGTTTTCATCATTCTTTGGAGTCATTGTTGTTGATGCTCTTGATTTCGTCGAGTGGAAGAAGTCTCGAATATCGACTAATAGGAATTTGAGGTCTAGATACTTAGTAAGAACTCAAGAAGTTGTAGTTGATTCCTACACTCTATTCTCTTTATATAGTCAAATCTTCCTAGAATGCGAAAGGGCGCGCTGCATATAGGCTTATTCTAAATAGTGGAAAATACCTAGTCTCGACACACGAAAATTGTTGGCTGACAAGATGTGTCGACATGAGTCGGCACACCTACATGTGTCTCGACATTGTAGTGTCAACACTCTTTCCTGAGTCTCGATATGTAGTGTCGACACTCTTTCCTGAATCTTAACACAAGACTATATATGGTGTCGACACTTTTTCCTGAGTGTCGACACAAGATTTTTACTTAGTAAAAATCTTTTTTTTGAACTGTTATACTTTGATATTTGAGATGTCTATATCTAATAGTGTAAGCTTAATTGATGACCCCTTATTTTAGCTTATTCAAGATTTAACATCCCAAGTTCAAATTTAAAGAAATTTAACTTCTCTTCTTCTAGTGGTTTGGTAAAGATGTCAACAATTTGCTTATCTGCAGGAACAAATTCTAGGCTAATATCTTTATTTTCTACATGCTCCCTAATTAAGTGATATCTAATTTCTATATTTTTTTTCTACTGTGAGACATATGGTTATGGGCAATAGAAATAACACTTGTAGAATCACAAAATAAGGGAGTTTCACTTAGCTATAACTTATAATCTTGTAGCTGATGCTGAATCCAAAGCAGTTGAGCACAGCAACTTCCAGCTGAAATGTATTCAGATTCAACTGTTGATATTGCTACACTTGTCTACTTTTTTGCTACTCCATGAATCCAACCTTCTTCCAAGAAATTGACATGACCCTGATGTGCTTTTCCAATCTTCTTTGTATCCTACATAATCTGTATATGAAAAACCAATCTGTTCAAAATCCCTATTCCTTGGATACCAAAGGCTAAGATTAAGTGTGCCCTTTAGATATCTCAATATCCTTTTGACTGCTATATAATGAGATTCTTTAGGGCATGCTTGATACCTGGCACAGATGCAAGTGGAATACATTATATCTCATCTACTGGCTATTAGATAAAGAAGTGATCCAACTATCCCACTATACAAGGTTATATCAACTGGCTTGCCAACAACATCCTTGTCTAAAGACATAGTGGATACCATAGGAGTTCTCATTGAAGTGATTGTTTCCATGCAATACTTCTTGATTAACTCCTTGGTGAATTTAAACTGACTAATGAAAAGTCCATCTATAGTTTGTTTAACTTGGAGACCCAAGAAAAACTTGATTTCACCCATGCTACTCATCTCAAACTTACTTTGCATTAATTTGGCAAACTTAGTGCAAAGTGACTCATTAGTAGAACCAAATATAATATCATCTACATATATTTGTATCAGGATAGTCTTGCCTTTAACTTCCCTTAGGAATAATGTATCGTCTATTTTCCCACTTGAGAATTTATTCTTTAGAAGGAACTCAGATAGAGTCTCAGACCAAGCCCTTGGGGCTTGTTTTAAACCATAGAGAGCCTTTGAAAGCAAATAAGCATGAGTAGGTTTAGTTGAATCAACAAAACCTGATGGTTGCTCTACATAGAATCTTTCTTTGAGATTGCCATTTAGGAAGGCTGACTTAACATCAATTTGGTAAACTTTGAAACCCTTGTAGGCTGCATATGCTAGGAAGATTCTTATAGCTTCCAACCTAGTCACTGGTGCAAAGTTTTGATCAAAGTCTATTCCCTCTTCTTGTATATATCCCTTTGCAACCAGTCAAGCTTTGTTTCTTATTATTACACCATTCTCATCTAGTTTGTTTCTATAAATCCATTTGGTTCCTATGATATTGCAATCTTCTGGTCTGGGAACCAGCTTCCAGACCTTGCATTTTTTTAACTGGTTCAATTCTTCCGGAATTGCTCCTATCTAAAATGGATCCACATTAGCTTCTTCAAACTTCTTTGGTTTTGTCTGTGATAGAAAACTTGAATACATCATTATATTGTGATGTTTGCTCCTTGTGGTCACTCCCTGAGCAGTATATCCTATGTTCAATTCTCTTGGATGATCGCTTAGGTGACTAATAGCTACAGGCAGTGTGATTTCATCTCTTGGACCATCTTGATCAATGTGCTTAGTTGCTTCTCCTGGCTCTTCCTGTGCAAGCACTTCCTCAATAATATTGATTTCTTCTTGCATATTCTGCTTTGTTGTAACTATATCTTATATAGATAGCTCCTTTATCTTCAAGTCCACACCTATCGTGCTTGGTGTACCTGACTCATCATTATAAAATATAGAACTTTCATCAAATATAACATGTACAGACTCCTCTACAACTTGATCCTTCAAGTTGTAGACCCTATAGGCCTTGTTGTGGTTACTATAACCAACAAATATCCCATCATATGACTTTTCAGCAAACTTGGTTTTGTATGTTTTCCCATTATTTAGGACACAACATCTACATCTAAAAATTCTGAAATAGTCTATGTTTGGTTTTCTTCCCTTCATTAGTTCATAAGGAATTTTATTTAGTCTTTTATTGATTGAAGCCCTGTTAAGAACATGACATATAGTGTGAATTGCCTCAGCCCAAAAATATTCTGGGAGTGAGTAATCACTAAGCATGGTTCTACCAGCTTCAATGAGAGTCCTGTTCTTTCTCTCAACAACTCCATTTTGTTGGGGTATTCTTGGTGAAGATAATTCTTGCTAAATCCTCAGTTCTTCATAAAACTTTGTCATATAATCAGATTAAAATTCAGTTCCATGATCACTTCTAATTCTAACCATAGAATTGTTTAATTCATTCTGAATTTGTTTGACAAAAGTCTTGAAGACATCAGGAGTTTCAGACTTTTTCCTTAAGAAGAAAACCCAAGTGTATCTAGAATAATAATTAACAATTACAAAAGTTTAGACTCTCCTTCCTAAACTATGAACTTACATAGGACCAAATAAGTCCATATGCAGGAGGTATAAACAGCTCACTGAGTCTTTGGATTCATAACTCTTGAAAGAAGTTTTAGTCTGCTTGCCTTTTTGGCATGCTAAGCAGATTCTCTCCTTAGAGCATTTAAGGTTAGGACCATTCCTAACCAGCTCTTTGCTATAAAGTTTGCATATGGCCTAATAGTTCAAGTGAGATAGCCTCTTGTGCCATTTGACATAATGTGAGGCTCTCTCACTTGCAACTAGACATAAGGGAGAGTTTTACTTTACACATAGAAAATTTAAACAATACACATTCCCATATCTAGTGCCTGTCAAGATGACCTCTTGGTCACTTGATCTTTTTATTAGGCACTCCTCTTTGTGGAAAGATATGACATAGCCCAGATCACAAAGTTGGCTTATGCTTATAAGAATGTGTTGCAATCTTTCCATATAAGCTACTTTAGTGAGTGTGACTAAGCCATTTGTAATCTTACCATAACCTTTGGTTATACCTTTGTCAGCTCCTCCAAAGATTAGCTTTGGTCCATCCTCCAAAGGGATGTATTCCCTCAGATTTCCTCTTGTTCCAATCATATGTCTAGAACATCCACTATCCAAGTACCAGATTGGTCTATCTCTTGAACTTGGACATTCCTGCAAAATAAGAATTTACTTTTCCTTAGGAAACAAAATTGTTTTGGGTCCTAGGTTTTTGTTAGTTGTGACTCTATTAAAGCCACCAGTAAACTTCTTGACTGAATATCTTTTCTTAATTTGATACACTGGGTAATTATACCAGTAATATAAGACAAAGTGTCCCATCTTTCCACAATACTAGCATTCATATCTGTTATACCACCTCTTTGGAGAAACATAAGAATCTTTGTGCTGATATTCCTTTGGGCAGGAGTAAGCAAACTTAACAGTTTTATCTTGACTGGGAGCACAATACTTGTTTTGTTTCTAAGTTTCAAGATTTCTCCTTGGAGCCTTGGACTGGAACACTGGTTGTGAAATGACTAGACCCTTTGGTACTTTTGGCATTTTGCCCCTTTTTCTTTTGGGTTAAACAAACCCAAGACCACTTCCAGGTATTCCTAAGAAGGTGTCTATTATGGGAAGTATAGTTTTGGGTTTTGAAAATTACTATACTAGGCTTCTCTCATTCAGATGTTTTAATTCTAGCTCCTGAATGTTTATATCCTTTTTCTTAATTAACATTATTTGGTCATCAATTATCTTAGTCAGTTTTGATAGTTTAACTTTCAAGGCAGCCTAAACACCTAGAGGGGGGGGGGGTGAATAGGTTCTGCTTCTCTTTCTAAAACTTCTAGACAGAATTCAATTTATTAACTAATATGAAAACACAGCAATCACAGAAAACAAAACATCACAGATTGCACTATGTTTTATAGTGGTTCCCCAAGGTCTGGGTACATCCACTTTCCCCCTTCACCTATCTAGCTGTATGCTAGATTCGGCCAAACTTCCACTTATCTCAGATCAATAGATCTTACAACTCAGAACCCAACTGGTTCCTACAACTCAGGCACAACTGCCCTACCTCAGCCTTGCCCCAAGGCCTACAACTCAGAGAATATCCTTCTCCTACACTCAGGCAATCAGCCCTACCACTCAGAGTTCAACACTCCTACACTCAGCCTTTATAACATAGGCTTACAACTCAGATCTGTATAAACAGATCCTACAGAAATATAGAAAAGATTGTTTAATTTGTCTTGCCAAGTTGAGAGAGAAAAGGCAATGACAATTCTTAATCAGCTGATGCAATCAACTGTTTCTTAGCCTTCTTCAAAGCTTCTTGAAAATGTACTTAGCTGAGTTGATTCCAAACAGCTTCTTGAGAATCCACTGGTGGATTCCTTCTTCTTCTTCAAATTCTGACTTGATCTCTCTCTATCCAGAACTTTGAATGATTCTTCTGAATTCTGATTAGAACTCTTCTTAGATCTACCCTTAGATAGTCTTCTTAGATCTTCCGGAGAAGATCTTCTTAAGTGCCTAGCACTTTCTTGAAATGAGTAGAATGTAATCCTTCTCCACTTTCTGATCCAATGTATTTCAAAGGGTCAGTTCTATATGTTATTCATTATTTTTTTCTCCTTCTGAATCTGTCTATTTATAGACATTCTTCATGGTAACCGGCTGATCCGGTTTCTAACCGTTTTCTGACAAGTCTGACAACTTCAGTTAACTGGTGATAACCCACAGCTGTCAAGTCTTCAAACAAGTCCTGTGCCTTAGTGTTGAAACAGTCTGTCAGAAAGTGTCGAGACCATCTGTCTATTTGTGTCGACACAATTGACTTTGGTGTCGACACTGCCTTCAGTGATGTCGACTAAATTGCCTTTGTGTCGACACATCTTTCTTCTGAAACTAACTTGGTCTTTGACTCTGCAGTGTGTCGACACAAGTCCTGTGTGTCGACACAGTTGTTGTAGAATCATAACTTTAGTAAGTGTTGACTTAGCCTTCAGGTGTCGACTATTTTCTTCTGTGTCGACATATTCAGATGATGTCGACAAACTTGAGATCGACTATACTCTTCAGTGTCGACGCATTCTCCCAATGTTGAGGTCGACGTTTTTCTTCTGTGTCGACACAATTTCCCAGTGTTGTGTCAACTTACTTCTTCTGTGTCGACACAATTTCCCAGTGTTGTGTCGACTTACTTCTTCTGTGTCGACACAATTTCCCAGTGTTGTGTCGACTTACTTCTTATGTGTCGACACTTTTTCCCAGAGTTGTGTCGACTTACACCTTCTGTGTCGACACACTTTCCCAGTGTTGTGTCGACAACTTTCTTCTATGTGACGACACATGTTCCTTTGTGTCGACACTTGGACTTAGAATTTTTCCCTGTAAACTTTAACAATTCTTTACCTGCACATGTCAACTCAAAACAACATCAAATACAACATGATGTATATCATTGAGCTAGGTTGGGCTTCTTCAAATCAGGTACACATTTTCCAATGTACCCAACAATCTCCCCCTATTTGGAGAAGTCATAACCCTTATAGCCAATGATATACACCATTTATAAATAGTATAAAATGATGATATATGACAATACACAGGGATACTTAATTATAAACAAAATAATAAGAACATCATGGATAAAACAATCTATCACAGATTTAACAATATTTTGTTTATTACTGGGTAATGTTTGATTACATGGTTTTTCTTTGACTGATCACATTACATCATTACAAAACATTATGAAAGAACTAAAACATTATCAGGATTGATCAGGCTCTCTAATAACAATCCCTTGGCCAGATTTAATTTTAGCTGTCACAGGAGCTTCTGATTCTTCAGCCATCTTTTTTCCTTTAAGATCAGCTTTCTTCTTAGCTTCTTCCTTGAGCCTTTGCCTTTCAAAATAGTGAAAAGGCTTTGGGAAGTATTTGCTTGGCTCCATAGCATCAGGTGGAAGTCTTCCCAGCTTAGCTTTCCTTCTGAATTGTACAATGGCTTCTTGTCTTGCCTCATACTTCTGCCATTCCTGCTCATTGTACCACTTGCCCCTTTCATGAACTTGATCTTTGACAGCTTTCCATGCAGTGAGTATTATATTTCTGGAAGTAGGACTCCACTGCTCAAAATCTGGCTTCAGCTCAGCCTGCTCTCTAAATCTTTTCTTTGACAGTAGAGCATCTTGCTGTTCTTGCAAATTTACCTCAGGCTTATCAACCTTTCCAAAGATAACATTTACAACCTCCTTTGAAGGACTATACATATATTGCACTTGCTGATCCAATATATCAAAATCTGGAGGGGGGTATATGACTTGGGCAACCTCAGGTTGGTCACCTTCAAGTAGTCCTGTTTGTAGACCTGACTCAGCCACCATGTTATCATCACACAATGGTGGATATCCCAAAGTGGCTCTTATACTATTGGTCACCCATTTGGCATGCTCAGAGCCTGCATGAATTAGCATCCTCTCCCCCTTTATGGCTTCTCTTGATACATGATCTCTAAGATCTTCTTTCTGGAATCGAATTTGGCCATCCAAATAATTCACTCCCTCCTTGAAAAATGGTCTTAACTTTTGAAGCTTTTCAGATATTTCCTGTTGAGAGGTTGTGATGGCAGTCTTAACAGATGCAATAGCAGCCTGAAAATTCTTATCAAATTCTTCCATTTCTTTGGCTCTATCTGTAGGCATCCCTGGAACAATCTTCTTCACCTCTTGAATGATCTCATTATGAGATTCAGTTAAATTGTCATTCATTCTTATTTGATTTTCCAGAACATAACCTTGCTTCAAAGCAATATCATCCACCTTTGTAGAGATAGCCTGCTGTTGTTTAGCCAGATAAACTACAGCATTGCCACCCTTGTGGAAGCAATCTGTCATTTCAGTTTTATTCAAGTTGACTTGAAATTGGATAGATTTGATATCTTGGGCTAAGTCAAACTGCAGAGTTTTGTTGCTTTCATCAACATATTTCTCAATGGCCACCCTGTGGTCATCCAATTTCACCTGTAAATCCACCAAGAACTTGTTATAATCAACTTCAGGAGGTGGTGGTGGAGGTGTTGTCTGTAAAGCCTGCTTATAAGTCTTGCTTCTTCTTTTAAATACAACCAGTTTTCTTTTCTTAGCCAACCTGGCTTCTTCAGTTTCAGATTCAGAAGTACTCTCAATGTGAACTCTATCTGCTTCAGTGCCATGTTGCTCAGTTTCAACATGTACTGGCTCCCCCTCAATTCTTTGCTCCTCCTCTACTTCTTGTACTTTTTCAATCTCTTGAACTTTCTCCACTCCTTGTTCTAGCTCTATGTCAAGAGGCTGCTCAACATCTTGGTCCTCTTCTATTCTATCAGTAGCTATGTCATCATTAGGAAATAACTCATCCAGAGTGTATTCTTTTTGAACTGGAGCACCTGAAGATAAGTCATTAGGTGCATCCTTGTGCACATTCTCAGGCAGCTGCATATCTGGAGTAGGAGAAGACACATGCTCCCCCTGAACCTGTGCAGAGAAAAAAAAACTTTTAGAAAGTCTTTTATAGTAAAATACATTTGCTCCCCCTACACCTGTACCACTTGTACCTGAGCAGGGGTAGATACATTTTGAGCAGGAGATTGAACTGGCTCCCCCTGCATCTGTGCAGATGTATCTACTTGATGAACTATAGTGGAGGCAGGTTGTTCTTCACTCTGTATCCTAAGTGGGTCCTCTTGTTGTTGCTCAGTCTCGTGAGCTGGAGAAGGGGATTTCACAGGGGTGTCTGGCCTGCTCTCTTCAGGCACATCCTTAGACAGCACCCTTTCCCACCTGGAGAATAGTCTCATGTCCATCCTTCTCATATGATTGATTTTAGATCCTGGCAGTTGCTGCATCACTTCAGGAATTGCTCCATTGAGATATAGACTTATGATCCTAGCCATGTTAGGCTTCTTGATCCCTTCTTTAATCTTGTCAAATAGGATTACTGACCAATCAGTAGGAATTGTAAAGGCAATCCTGGTCATAAGGTTGAACATATAGGCAGAAATCCTATCATGTCCACCTGTCTTGCAGAGAATTACTTTCCCAACTATTTCAGACAAGAACTTTCCTTGCTGATTCATACCCTTCCTATTGAATGCAGCTCCAATCTTCATGTTTGAATCCAAACCACACCATTGAAGGGCTTCCCTTGTCTTAGAACTAGGAACCTCTTCTTCATTTTCAACTACATGTAATTGCAAGAACTTTCTCAAACCTCTTTGGGTAATCTTAATCTTAGTCCCGTGAACAATGGACTTGATCTTGAGTTCAGTAGAATGGACTGATGCTGAGATAAAGAACTCGTGCACCTCCTTCTTCCAGATCTTGGATGGTTCTGAGACAAGAAATTCTAACCCTGATGCGGAGAGAAGGGTGATAACTCCTTGAACATCAGGCGGCGCCTCTGCAAAGGCCTGGCGCACCAACTCATACCCTTCATTAACATTGTCTTCAATCCTTGGCGCCATCGAGTCGTCGAGAAGGCTTGAGAGAGGAGAGAAAGAAAGATTGTCGACACAGGGTTTTAGTCTCGAAAACCTTGAAAGCGTGTCGACAATAAGAGCTTTTGACCTATTTATAGCTTCTGTTGAAAGAAGTTCAAAAGGCGCCAAAAACAGTCTAAATGTGTCGACACAGACGGAATGTGTCGACACAAGCTTCTATTAACTCGACATTTCTTCAGCCTACTATGTGTCGACACCAATTTGTGGTTATGTCGACACCTTGGATACATAGTAGAAAGACAGAAATTCTGTGTCGACACTAAGGACAAGTGTCGACACATATTTTGTAAGTGTCGACACCATAATTCTGGTTGAGTCGACATTACATTCCTGGTTAAGTCGACAATAAAACTCTTAAGTGTCGACACATATTCTCTGTGTCGACACAATATTTCTGACTTGTCGACATAATTTCTCTGAGTCGACACATTATTACTGAATGTGTCGACACATTCTTACTTAGCCAATTTCTGTAACTTCAATGTGTCCTTTTTAACACTTGATTATGTTGTTACTACTTTTACTTACTTATAAACCATTTCAATAGCATTGTTAATGATTTTGTTTAATACATTAATCAATGGTTAACATACCTAATTCAATTTTGAATTTATTGAATTTGGTTTCATCTAAAGGCTTAGTAAATACATCTGCTATTTGATAATCTGTTTTTACAAATTCCAATGAGATGTCACCTTTTTCTACATGTTCTCTAAGAAAATGATATTTATTTCTATATGCTTAGTTCTACTATGAGAGAACTGGATTATTAGCAATAGAAATAGCACTCTTAGAATCACATAAAAGGGGTGTTCTACTTACCTGAATACCATAATCTTTAAGCTGATGCTGCATCCATAATAGCTGTGCACAGCAGCTTCCTGCAGCAATATACTCTGACTCAGCTGTGGAAATTGCCACACTAGTCTGTTTTTTACTACTCCAAGATATTAGTCTTCCTCCCAGGAATTGACAAGTACCTGTAGTACTCTTTCTATCCTCTCTACATCCTGCAAAATCTGCATCTGAATAGCCTGTTAGTTGAAAATCTCTATTCCTAGGGTACCAAAGACCTAGAGTAGGAGTGCCCTTTAGATATCTCAGAATCCTTTTTACTGCAGTATAATGAGATTCTTTAGGGCAGGCTTGGTACCTAGCACAGACACATGTTGCATACATAATGTCAGGTCTACTAGCAGTGAGATATAGTAGTGACCCAACTATTCCTCTATACAATGATTCATCAACAGGTTTACCTGCCTCATCTTTGCATATTGGCATACTTGTGCCCATAGGAGTTCTCATGGAGGAGGATGACTCCATACCATATTTTTTAATTAATTCCTTGGTGAACTTAGACTGGGATATGGACAATCCATCATCAGTCTGTCTTACTTGGAGTCCCAAGAAGAACTTAAGTTCTCCCATACTGCTCATCTCAAACTTCCCTTGCATAAGTTTGGCAAACTTTTTACAAAGGTTGTTTTCAGTAGATCCAAAGATTATGTCATCAACATAGATCTGGACTAAGATGATCTTTCCTTTGGATTCCCTAAGGAATAGAGTTTTGTCTATCTTTCCTCTTGAGAATTTATTCTCAATGAGGAAGGTAGACAGGGTTTCATACCAAGCCCTTGGAGCTTGTTTTAACCCATACAAAGCTTTCCTAAGCTTGTACACAGAATCAGGTTTAAGAGGATCTACAAAACCTGATGGCTGCTCTACATATACTTCTTCTTTAAGATCACCATTCAGAAATGCTGACTTTACATCCATCTGGTATACTTTGAAGTCTTGGTAGGCTGCATAGGCAAGGAACATTCTGATTGCCTCCAGCCTTGCTACTGGAGCAAAGGTTTGATCAAAGTCAATCCCTTCTTCCTGCCTGTATCCTTTTGCAACCAATCTTGCTTTATTCTTTATTATTATTCCACTTTCATCTAGCTTGTTCCTATAGATCCACTTAGTCCCAATTATGTTGTGGCCTCTTGGTTTAGGAACAAGCTCCCAGACCTTGCACCTTCTGAACTGATTCAGCTCCTCTTGCATAGCATCAATCCAGTGCTGGTCTTGGATAGCTTCTTCAAACTTCTTAGGTTCCATTTGAGACAAGAAACTAGAATGCAAAACTGTGCTTTGATTTCTGCTTCTAGTTTGCACTCCTTGTCTTGGATCACCAATTATCTGATCAGTAGGATGATCTCTTAGATATCTTATAGCTGGAGGTAGATTCTCTTCAGGTTGAGCATCTCCAGCTTCTTCATTCTGCTGTTCCTCTTGGTTTTCATCAGCTTCCATTATCTCTTGTACTCCCCCTGGACAGCAGCCTTCATTTTCCAATGCTCCCTCTTCCTTTGAAGCTTCAGCAATGGAGAGCTTGTCCATCTTCTTGCTTATACCTGTTGAGTCATTTGATCTACAAGACAATTCACAATTGATTAATCTTGTTTCATCAAATACAATATGCACAGATTCTTCAACAACTTGAGTAGTTAAGTTGAAGACTCTATAGGCCTTACTATTTGTGCTGTACCCAACAAATATCCCATCCTGGGATTTGGCAGCAAACTTAGTCAAATAAGACTTACCATTGTTAAGTATATAGCACTTGCAGCCAAAGATCCTAAAATAGGATAGATTTGGTTTTCTGCCTTTCACAATCTCATAGGGAGTCTTCCTGTGGCTTTTGGTGATAGAAGCCCTATTGATGACATGACAAGCAGTGTTAACTGCCTCAGCCCAAAAATATTCTGGGAGAGAGGTGTCACTCAATAGAGTTCTACCAGCTTCAATTAATGATCTATTCTTTCTTTCAGCAATTCCATTTTGCTGAGGTGTTCTAGGTGAGGAGAACTCTTGGAAAATCCCAAAGTCTATACACAAGTTTGTCATGCTTTCAGATTGAAACTCAGTACCATGGTCACTTCTGATTTTGACCACTGTACTGTTCAATTCATTCTGAATTTGCTTTACAAACTTAAATAATACACTTGGGGTTTCAGATTTTTGTCTCAGAAAGAACACCCATGTAAATCTAGAATAGTCATCTACAACCACTAGTGTGTAGACCTTCCTACCTAGACTGTGAACTGGCATAGGACCAAAAAGATCCATATGCAAGAGGTATAAGCACCTCACAGAATCCTTGTTTTCAAGGCTTTGAAATGAGGTTTTTGTCTGCTTGCCCTTTTGACAAGCTGAGCATACCCCTTCCTTTATACACTTAACTTGAGGCCCATTCCTCACTAGTTCTTTACTAAAGAGTTGGCCAATTGTCTTGTAGTTTAGATGAGCCAATCTCTTGTGCCACTTAACACAATGAGAAGCATTGTCATCAGCTACAAGACAAATGGGGGATGCCTTATTCTCACATTCAAAATTAAGGCAATACACATTTCTCTTCCTATACCCAGTCAATATGATCTCTTGATCACTTGACCTTTTGATATGACATCCATCCTTACCAAATGAAATGTCATATCCTAGATCACTCAGCTGGCTTATGCTTATTAGATTATGTTTCAACCCTTTTACATAGGCCACTTGGGTGATAGTAATTAGGTTTGAAGAGATGTTACCAAATCCTTTGATGACTCCTTTTTCAGATCCACCAAAGATCACTTTATGTCCATCTTTGACAGGTGAATACTCCTTCAGCAGCCCCTTTGTTCCAGTCATGTGCCTGGAACAACCACTATCCAAGTACCATATAGGGGCATGGTAACTTGGATTCACCTGCAATACAGAATTACTTACCCTTAGAACCCAAGTAAGTCTTGGGTCCTTGGTTCAGGTTAGCCTTAATAAAGTTATCATAACCTCTTCTAACAGGTAGACTCTTATTCTTTATAACACATTGTGTTATACCAGCAGTCCAATGCAAAATGACCCCTCTTGCCACAGCACCAACATTCAAACTTATTGTATCTAGATCTAGATACATCCTTGTCAGAAGCATTTCTGTTCATTGCTGGTGCTGTTGCAGCTTCTCCTACTGGTTTCTTAAAACCATAGGGCTTATGACCATAGGTAGGCCTGCTTGCCTTAACACCCTTGTTCTTCAGAACATTTGTCTTGATATGATCCTGAATGTCTTCATGATCATATATGTTAGAAGGCACTTTCTCCTTACCAAACCTTATGGGGACTGAAAGGTTTAGTGGCTGAATAGGGGCTTTGCCTTTCCTCTTGAATCTGCCAGCCCTGGAGTTACCCTTAAATCCTAATCCAGCCTTACCCTTCTGAGTGACAAATTCATCTATCAAGGGTAAGACAGATTTTGGCTTAGAGTAACTAGCCACTAAATCCCTTTCAATTCTCAGTCTGTCCTCCAGACTCTTCACTTGATCATTAGTATAATTAATTGTGCCCATCTGAATAATAGTTATATTCTTCAGCTTGGCAATTTCAGCTAACTTTTGATCAAGGACTTTTTCTAACTCAGTTGTTGCAACCCTTAGATCAGCAATTTCCTGAGCCTGTGATTTAACCAGGTTCTTGCTTTTCTTAAGGGCCTGCAACAAGTCCCCATACTTGTCTATCAATTGATAGACATCTCCTTCAGATCCAGATGCATCTTCATCACTTGATGCAGATGTAGCTGATTCTTCACTTGTACTACAAACATATGTACTGGAAGGACTGTTTACCTCATTAGGACCAGACTGATTCTGGCATAGGTCCTCTTCTGATCTAGTCATCAAACCCATGCATTGATGTTCATTGATGGAGTCTAGCAACTGCATAAACTCCTCTTCCTCAGATGCAGCATATAATCCAATATATGCTTCAGCTTCAGATCCTGATTCTGAAGTTGACTGGTCTGACAGACTTTTATCTTTCTTTGCTACAAAGGATTTCTCCTTCTTGCCTTTCTGATAAGTCTTCTTCTTTTCTGAAGATTCCTTCCTTTTGTCAGGACACTCAGCCACTACATGTCCAGGCCTATTGCAACAATAGCAGATAATCTTTGAAGTAGTGGCTTTGCTGGGCTTTGACCTGCTTTTCTCTTTCCTAGATGACCTTCTTTTCTGATAATAGTCATCTACTTGCTGTGATGAGGAAGGCCTAGACTTCCATTGCTTCTTTTTCAAGAACCTTTGAAATTGCCTAGTGAATGCAGCAAAGTCTGCATCTGAATCACTGCTGACTGAACCCCTATCTGAATTTTCAGAACTACCTTCTTCAACTTCCTTAGGAGGAGATGGTGATTTCCTCCTATTCTTTCTGGTGGCTTCAGCATTAAATGCCACAGTCTTTTCTCTATGCTCTCCTCTTGAGTTTCTTTCCTCCTCCTTCCTTACCATAAGTTGCATTTCATAGGATAGCAACTTTCCAAACAGAGTTGGAGGAGATATCTCTGCCAATTTTGCCACTTCTCTTATGGCACAGATCTTTGTATCCCAATCCTTTGATAAGGATCTTAAGAATTTGTCATTCAGTTCATAGGTACTGAAGACTCTTCCATAGGAAATTAGCTCATTCACAATTCTATAGAATTTCTTATAGCACTCAGTTATGCTATCAGATTTTCCTTGTCTAAAACTTTCATACTCCTGATTTAGCATAGATTTTCTGTCCAGCCTTACTTCTTCTGATCCCTCCATGTAGACAATCAATGTGTCCCACATCTCCTTGGAGGTCTTGCAGTGAATCAGATTCTGAAATGTTGAATCATCTATGGCACTGACAATGATGTTCTGTGCCCTTTTGTCCATGGTTGCCAAGATGATTTCATCCTTGGTCATTTCAGAATAAGTCTTTGGTGTTTGGATATTTGCATCAAGAACAGATATCTTCATTGGTATGAAGGGGCCTTCCTGTACTGTGATGTAAATCCTTGGGTCAGATGCTTCCATAAACAATCTGACTCTTTCTTTCCAGATCCCAAAGATTTCCTTCTTGCATATGGGTAATTTCATTGACCCTAGCTCCTTATGATTCTCTCCAGAACCCATCTTCTTGATTCTTGAATCTGCCTATCAGATCTACCTCAGACTGTTAAGTCCTTTTTGAGGAACCTCCCTCTGATACCACTTGATAGTTTAACTTTCAAGGCAGCCTAAACACCTAGAGGGGGGGGGGGTGAATAGGTTCTGCTTCTCTTTCTAAAACTTCTAGACAGAATTCAATTTATTAACTAATATGAAAACACAGCAATCACAGAAAACAAAACATCACAGATTGCACTATGTTTTATAGTGGTTCCCCAAGGTCTGGGTACATCCACTTTCCCCCTTCACCTATCTAGCTGTATGCTAGATTCGGCCAAACTTCCACTTATCTCAGATCAATAGATCTTACAACTCAGAACCCAACTGGTTCCTACAACTCAGGCACAACTGCCCTACCTCAGCCTTGCCCCAAGGCCTACAACTCAGAGAATATCCTTCTCCTACACTCAGGCAATCAGCCCTACCACTCAGAGTTCAACACTCCTACACTCAGCCTTTATAACATAGGCTTACAACTCAGATCTGTATAAACAGATCCTACAGAAATATAGAAAAGATTGTTTAATTTGTCTTGCCAAGTTGAGAGAGAAAAGGCAATGACAATTCTTAATCAGCTGATGCAATCAACTGTTTCTTAGCCTTCTTCAAAGCTTCTTGAAAATGTACTTAGCTGAGTTGATTCCAAACAGCTTCTTGAGAATCCACTGGTGGATTCCTTCTTCTTCTTCAAATTCTGACTTGATCTCTCTCTATCCAGAACTTTGAATGATTCTTCTGAATTCTGATTAGAACTCTTCTTAGATCTACCCTTAGATAGTCTTCTTAGATCTTCCGGAGAAGATCTTCTTAAGTGCCTAGCACTTTCTTGAAATGAGTAGAATGTAATCCTTCTCCACTTTCTGATCCAATGTATTTCAAAGGGTCAGTTCTATATGTTATTCATTATATTTTTCTCCTTCTGAATCTGTCTATTTATAGACATTCTTCATGGTAACCGGCTGATCCGGTTTCTAACTGTTTTCTGACAAGTCTGACAACTTCAGTTAACTGGTGATAACCCACAGCTGTCAAGTCTTCAAACAAGTCCTGTGCCTTAGTGTTGAAACAGTCTGTCAGAAAGTGTCGAGACCATCTGTCTATTTGTGTCGACACAATTGACTTTGGTGTCGACACTGCCTTCAGTGATGTCGACTAAATTGCCTTTGTGTCGACACATTTTCTTCTGAAACTAACTTGGTCTTTGACTCTGCAGTGTGTCGACACAAGTCCTGTGTGTCGACACAGTTGTTGTAGAATCATAACTTTAGTAAGTGTTGACTTAGCCTTCAGGTGTCGACTATTTTCTTCTGTGTCGACATATTCAGATGATGTCGACAAACTTGAGATCGACTATACTCTTCAGTGTCGACGCATTCTCCCAATGTTGAGGTCGACGTTTTTCTTCTGTGTCGACACAATTTCCCAGTGTTGTGTCGACTTACTTCTTCTGAGTCGACACAATTTCCCAGTGTTGTGTCGACTTACTTCTTCTGTGTCGACACAATTTCCCAGTGTTGTGTCGACTTACTTCTTCTGTGTCGACACAATTTCCCAGTGTTGTGTCGACTTACACCTTCTGTGTCGACACACTTTCCCAGTGTTGTGTCGACAACTTTCTTCTATGTGACGACACATGTTCCTTTGTGTCGACACTTGGACTTAGAATTTTTTCCTGTAAACTTTAACAATTCTTTACCTGCACATGTCAACTCAAAACAACATCAAATACAACATGATGTATATCATTGAGCTAGGTTGGGCTTCTTCAAATCAGGTACACATTTTCCAATGTACCCAACAAGTTTTGTCAACTTAGAATTTTGAAGACCAATCTTCTGAGTATCCAGTTTGTGTTGATACTCATAACTTTTTAGAGATGCAATTTCTATAGCTTGTTCTTTAACAAGCTTCTTGCTGTTAACTAAAGCTACCAACAACTCACCAAATTTAACTGTGAGATGTTGTAGTTCAGTTGCTGAGTTAATCTCATGATAATCAACCATTGAGTCACATGAGTTTAGCTCACCTTCAGTCTCATAAATAGAAGTCTTAGAGCAAGAAGAGTTGTCATAGATTACCTGTGTACTTTTACAGTCATGTGCTTCTGTTTCTGGTTCATTAGATATTGCCATCAAGTTGATCTCCATGTCTTCTTCAGAATCACCATAGTTTGATGAAGTTTTGGAGCTTTTCCCTTTGTATATAGCCCTTTTGATAAACTCTTCTTCATAGGATAACAGTCCTGCAGGTTCTTCTTCTAATTCAGTTGAATCAGTTTCACTATCAGACAAGGTCTTTAACTTCTTTGCCATCAGACCCTTCTCTGATTTCTTGTCCTTATTAAACTTCTTTTCTTTTGACTTCCCGTTCTCCTTTCTTTTTACTGGACAGTCAGCAATGACATGCCCATGCCTATTACAACAAAAACAAATAATGTCAGTCTTAAATTATTTGTTCTGTTGTGAATCATACTTGACCAAAGATTTGTCTCTATGCTTGCCTTTGCTTTTATTAGAGTTTGATCCAGAAGGTTTCCTATTGCTCCACTACTTCCTCCTTCTTAACATTTTCTTGAATTACCTGGTAAACAGTGCCAGTTCATCATCTGATATTTCTTTTGAAGAAGAACATGCTCCAGTGCTGTCTGTATCTTCATCCCTTCTGGGTGATGATGAGATTTCTCTTCTAGCTTTCATAGAAGTATCTGCTTTGAAAGCAACAGATTTAGACTGAGTTGAGTGTCTGGCAGATTCAGCTTCAACTTTCCAAGAATTTAGCTGAAGTTCATGTGACATTAACTTCCCATATAAGTCTTGGGGTAACATATTTCTTAAATTTCCCATCTCTCTTACAACACAAATCTTGATGTCCCATTCTTTATTCAGGGATCTCAGAAATTTGTCATTTAGTTCATAGTTTAAGAAGTTTCTATCATAGTTTCTTAAATCATTAACTATTCTAAAGAACTTTTCATAGCATTGTTCAATAGAATCAGTTTTTCTTTGTCTAAAGGCCTCATACTGCTTGTTGAGGAGAGATTTCTTGTCATCTCTTACCTCTTCTGTGCCTTCCATGTAAACTATGAGGGTATCCCACATCTCTTTGGATGTATTACAATGCACCAAATTCTGAAAGGTTGAGTTGTCTATTGCACTAACTATTATTTTTTGTGCCCTCTTATCCATAGTAGCATGTTTCACCTCATCCTTTGTCATTTCTAATAATTTCTTGGGAGTTTGATCATTAGCATCCAATACTGATATTTTCATAAGCACATATGGTCCTTATACCGTGACAAATATTAATAGATCTGAGGCTTCCATGAACAGTCTCACTCTATGTTTCCATATTGCAAAGTTATCCTTAGTAAAAATTGGCAATTTCATATAACTGAGTTCTCTGTGAGATTCAGAAGCCATAAGATCAGACAATCTTCAATTACCCTTAAGATCTTTTTCAGACTGTTAGGTCTTTCTTTGAATAACCTCCCTCTTATTCCACTTGAATGTCAAGTCTATGGGTAGATAGTCACCTAAAAGGGGGGGGGGGGGTGAATATGTGACCTTTTTTTAGGTTCCTTGTAATTTTTTGTCTCCAACTTAATAGCAATAATATCATCACAGATTATAACACACACAACATAAATAAAGAACAACACAAAAGACACACAAAATTTATAGTGGTTCCCCTATTTAGGGTACCTCCACTTCCCCCTTCTTGCTCATTAGTAATGTGCTAGATAAAGTTATAGCTTCTTTTCAACTCAAAGATCCTACAGGCTCAGTTTTTGTCAAGAAACCTACACTCAGACCAACTGGTCTTACCTCAGAGATTCCCTCAATCTCCTACCTCAGGCCCTCTCAAAAACCCTACCTCAGCCTTTATAGAATAGGCCTATAACTCAGTGATTTACCCAAACCACCTACCTCAGGTCCTTCCAGAACCCTACCTCATCCTTTATAATTTAGGATTACAATCTTAGAGAAAGAATTCTCACAGATTCTTCAAATCAGTTGTAATTGGATTTCTTCTTGATAGATCTGAAGACTGAAAAGTTCCTTTTCTGAATCAGCAATCTTCTTGTTATTGATCGGCGTGAATACCTTTAAGATGTTATTGATTAGATACAATTTGATCTTCAGATCAACCTAGTAAAAAGGGATCTGAAGATCTTCTTGAAGGCCTTCGTCTTCTTCCTCTTTCTCAGAAATGTCGCCGGGTAAGGACTTGGAAGAAATTATAATGAGAAATCCTGATTGCTTAATTTGATCCGTCAGTTGTTCCTGTTTTGATTTGATTCACCTTGTGTATATATGATGTCTTTTGTGAAGACGGGACCTTCTATTTATAGACTTCATAGATGACTGGATTCTATTTGATGACGTCAGTAACATACACCAAATCATTCCTTGACAAGTTTCTGTTAAAGTATGATTTTTTTGCAACAGACTTAATAGTTCTTACCTGTCTTGACATTTCCAGAGTTAACTCAGTATATTCTCAAACATAAGTGTCGAGTTGTTCCAGAAGCCTCAACATATATGTTGAGATATCTTAGTAGTCTCGACACATCCAAACTTGGAATAATTTTCATCAGAAGCTGAAAGTGTCGAGACAGTTGACTTGTATCGACATACCCGAAATCTGTGTCGACATCTCTAAATACTACCTTGTGTCGAGATAGTTAGATTGTCTCGACACACCTGTCTGCTATGTTGACATCTTCTTATTCTGCCTTATGTTGAGACAATGAGATTGTCTCGACACAATCTATCTATTATGTCGACATCTTCTGATTCTGCCTTGTGTCGATAACTTCTGATTCTGCCTTGTGTCGAGACAGTGAGATTGTCTCGACACAATCTGTCTGCTGTGTCGACATCTTCTGATTTTACCTTGTGTCGACAATGAGTTTGTCTCGACATAATCTGTCTTTGAGATGTCGACACAATTGAACTGTGTCGACACATATGTGCTTAGATAATTTCTTCACTTTAAATTCTGTATATGTAAACTTAACATGGATCAAATACAACTTTGTGTATATCATTGAGTTGATAAGGGACTTCTCCAAATCAGGTACACAATTCCCAATGGACCCAACACAGTCTTTCATGCCAGATAGCTGCACTATCACTGGCCTTCATCCGATCAGCATCAGAACTTGTTGATGACCCAACCAAGTCAATTCCTTTACTCCCAATATGAGCAACGTTCATTGAGTGCAGGACAACCTTACACTCCTTCTTGAGGTGACCAAGCTACTTGCATTTATAGCACCTTGGTCCTTCCTTCCTCTTCCCATCACGCCTAGGAGAAACACTCCTCTCTTGCTGATCAGAAGTAGAGGGACCAAGCTCCGCAGCCAACTTCACCTCCTTGTTGAACAACCCATTGAGGGAAGTCAAAATCTCCACAGCTGACCGACATCCGCCGATGTGGTCTAAGTGTTCCGATGAGATCACCTGCTTGAGAACAACCTCCGTTTTTGTGTTTGTCTTCTTCCAAGCTCTCATCACTTCAGCATTGCCAGTAGTAACCACTTGCCTTCTATCTCCGCAAACCACCTCCCAAAGTTTCTCGCCAAGAAGATAACATTCCATACATGACTTCCACTTTACAAAGTTAGTCCATGTAAGAAGCTCGATTGCAAGATCCCTTGCAAAAACACCTTCCAATTCACTTAACCCTGGTTCACTTAGACTCACAAAAGCACTGAAGGAAACTGCTGGTTGATCCACTACTCAAGTCTCTGTTCCCTCTGATACAATATTAAAAATTTGATATAGCGGAAGATGGGAAACCAGGCGTAGGAACACTCAACCTATCCGAGCCCAAATAAACCAGATGCAAACCAGAAGAGCAAGAATCTTGTACTAAACAATCTTTACAAATCGAGGCATACATGGCGAGACATGATTTGCCAATGTACCCAAAGGGAAAGCAGAAATAATTACAAGGCGAAACCTAACCGCGCGGACAAGAGACTTAACCGTCAGCTCTAATGCTATACTACAAAGTATGCCCAACCCGCCTAGTCGCCAGACCACAACCAAGCTGCGCGGACTGCCCGTAATTCCAATGCAAGAAGAAACTCTACTCGCCGATCAGCAAGCTGCCTAACCGCAAGGTCGCCTTACCGCCTGACCTCACGATCTGCTATTGTCGAACTGAACAGGCCGCTTGAAGCATACAGCTTGTTTAACTGGGAAACTAGTTGCCGAAGAGAAGACCGCATGGTCACTATCTGCGACCTGCTGCTTATCGCCTGTTGCTAATCGTAGAATCCGCACTGTCCCTGACCAAAGTCAGAACCAAGTCCTGGCTTTCCATCGCTATCCTCACAACTTGCACAGTACAACCTAGTCAACCTTCAAACCGCACGAATACAAAATCCAGTTCGCAGCAAATATCTGCGAGTTCACTTAATATTTATTCGCTCTCTTATTGATGTGATAGGGGGTCCTATTTATAGGCATCATGAGGAGTGTGGTCACCTCCCTAGCCGATAGGATAACCGCCCCATCTCACGGCAAGAACCAAGTGTATCCGCAAGCCATGGATACATAGCCAGTCCGCAGCGACCTTTGCAGGATAGCCAGCCCACCAAGATGCATCACCAAGGCAGGATAGCAACCCTATCCACCTTGTTGCTAAAGGCCAAGCCAGGACAAGCCTCCACCAGCAGAACTCTATAATAACTCCCTGTCTGCCTATCTACATACACCGCTCTAGTCTGCGCGCCCTATAGACATAACACCAATCCGCACACCCAAGTTAGCAACCAAGACACAACACCAAGCTTCCCAACTTGGCGAATACTGCACCAGTCCACACGCCTTGCTGACTAAAATCCAGTCCGCATTACCCAAGCTCGCAACCAAGGCACATGGCAACTGCTGCCGAGCTTGGCAGATTGATGTTGTGTCTCTCCGAAATCTGCGCTTAACCACACGATCTCTCCGAAATGATTCAAACCTAGACTTGGTTCAGAACCAACCAAGTACACACCACCGGCCACAAGGGCCAGTCCGCGCTTACTGGTAGACACTTGTTTCAGTCCGCCAATCCCGGCAAACTCCAGCACCTGTCCGCTCTAACCGGCGAACCCTGCGGCTTCAACCAGCAGCACCACCAAAGCTAGACCAAGGTATCTGTCATGCTAGTATGCCGAGCTCAAGACAAGTACGCATCTTGCCGGACTCCGCAGATAGAGAAGCTATCCGCCCGGTTACCTTCTGGGATCCAACTCTTTGCTGAGCATAAGTCGGCCTGGCTTGCCACCACCACTGTCTGCACAGTCCGCAAAAACAGATAGCCTAGGCCGCCAAAGAACAAGTTGTCTATAACAGCTCTACCGATCTGACTAACCGCTAGTATTGTCCGCATTGACCGCATGGATAGGTCGCCCAATCCCCTTCTTTCACTTCACCATTTTCAACATCCTGAACAAGCAATTTGTGCATCAGTGGGACGGTCTTTGTAAAAGTACATGCTAAGAGAAATAAAGAGTTTTGATGGGATTTCCATTAAAGATTTCATAGTCAAACCGAAAGGCATTCGACTAGAAATTTCAAGCGAGTCTATCCAACTGAGTGAACCACACTCACAAGTAGTGCCCTCTTGAATGGTCCGAAATCACCCCGAAAGGGGGATGGAACCAAGTATGCACGGACAACGTGCATGGTCCGCGAATGCGTGAGGGAAGCACATGCACGCAGTAAGCCTTCACACGGGCAACAAACGCATGTGGCTAGCCCACGTGCGCGCAAGTCCAAACCAAGCAAGCACGCAGCCAGCATGCGCGCGACCAGGCGAGCGCGGTCAGTTGAACTCGCTATCACACTGTTGGGAAACAGAATATCCCTCTTGCACTTGTGCACCGGGCTTATAAAAAAAAAGTAAGCGCTACATTCTGAATAGTTCGAGATCTATTTAAGGCAAATAGACGAGGCTATCTTGGCCATTAGATCAAGCCCCAAGAAGATCAAATGGCAGAAATTGCGAGCTTTTTGAGATAATTGCCATTCACCCAACATCATAACTATACGTAGTAGATGGCCACCAACTTGACAGTATCGCTGAGATAGACAAGACCGATCTCGACAATATCGATGAGATTTACGAGACTGATCTTAGAATCATCGACGAGACAGATCTCGACGGCATCGACAATATCACCAAGACCGATCTCGACGGTATCGTGGAGATCGCTGAGACAGATCCTGATCTGATTTCTGAGTCCTCTGACTCTTTAGGGGCTAAACCTCAACATCTAGACTATAAAGAGAGGTATTCTAAACTTGCCACCTTCATATTGATATTATGCCAATCTGAGAAAGGAAAAACACGCGCTTCTCCTTTGGCACAACCTTTGTCATCATTTCTGAAGGATTTTCAACTGTATGAATCTTTTCCATTTTTAGAAGGTTCTCCTCGACAGCATTTTGTATCCAATGATACCTAACATCAATATACTTCGTCTTGGAGTGGTAGCTGGGGTTCTTCGCAAGAAATATGCAACTCTGACTATCAATGAAAAAAGTGAATACCTCTTGTTGAAGACCAAGTTCAAGCATGAACTTCTTTATCCATATGATCTCCTTTGATTTCTCTCTCAGAGCAATGTATTCCTCCTCTGTCATCAACAGTTCCACACACTTATGCAACCTTGAATGCTAAGACACTTCTCCCCCTCTGAGATATCAAACTATTCACTTCACATCATCCCTGTGGATCTTCCCCGGGTTCGCCAAGTATCTGGTTATTATCCCTACTACATAAGCTATGTCTGGTCTCGTATAGACCATAACATACATTAAACTCCCCGTTGTAGATACAAAGGGGACTTGGCTCATCTCCTCCACTTCCTTCTTAGATGAAGGACACTGAGAGCAAGATCGATTGAAGTGTCCACCTAATGGAGTAGCAACCGGCTTGGCCTTCTCCATCATGAACTGCTTCAGCACTTTCTCCACATACTCAGTCTAAGATAGCCACAACTGACCTGCACTCCAGTCTCTGGTGATCTTCATCCCTATAATTTTTCTTGTTGGTCTAAAGTACTTCATCTCAAAGGACTCACTAAGCTCCTGCTTCAGCTCTGCAATGCTTGACTTGTCATAACCGACAATAAACATTTTTCCACGTACAACAGCAGAATAGTAAGGACATTCTCAGTCTTTCTCACATAAACATAGTGATAAGATCTGGTCCTCTGGAACTTGTTCTTTAGCATAATGGAGTCAAACTTCTTGTACCACTTCTTGCGTGCCTGCTTTAACCCATAAGGACTCTTCTTAAGTCGGCAGACTAAATAATCCTTCCCCTCGACCTCAAAACCTTCAGGTGTTCCACGTATATCTCCTCCTCCAAATCTCCATGCAAGAATATCGTCTTGACATCCATCTGCTCAATCTCAAGATCAAAAGAGGTAGCCAAAACCAATACCAATCTAATAAAGGACATTTTCACCACTAGTGAAAATATCTCGTCAAAATCCACACCGTACTTTTGACTGAACCCTTGACCACCAACCTTGCCTTGCACCTAGGCTGAGAAAGATGCTCATCAGCCTTCAACTTGAAAACCCACTTGTTCTTCAATGCTCTCTTCCCCTTTGGTAGTCCGTCCAACTCATAGGTCCCATTCTTCATGAGCAATTCAAGCTCTTCCTCTATAGCTGTAACCCAAGACACTTTGTCTTCAGATTTCTGAGCCTCCTCAAAAGACTCCAGCTCTCCACTATCAGTAAGCAAGACATGGTCTTATTGCGAATATCTAGTGCTCGGCCTCCAACCTTTGTCAAATCTCCTGAGAGGTTCCTCCACAATAGTTGAAACATCTACAGGTAAATCTCCCCCTTCATTAAGAATCTCCTCCTGATCTAGAATTTGCATAGCTTCCTCCTCTACATGACCTCCATCAACACCAACATACTCTATCTCAGGAACTACAGCAAAATACTCCATAGCTGGTGGATTCTGCGGCTCAGCAAACTCATGCTTACTAATGACCTGGTCTTCGGCAAAGACCACATCCTTGCTGTTGATGATCCTCTTCCTCTATTGGTCCAAGAGTCTATAACCAAACTCCTTAGATGGGAAAAAAAGCAAGATGCACTCCCGAGACTTCTCATCAAGATTCGACCACTCCTTCTTGGGGACTTGAACATGTGCCCTGCAACCAAACACCCACACGTGTCCATAAGGCACTTCCTTCCCAGACCAAACATGCTCTGGTATATCATCATCCAAATGTGTAGAGGTAAATATATTTATCAAATGCACAACAGTCCATGCAGACTCTTCCTAGAACTGCTTACCAATGCTAGACTGGGAGATCATACAATTGATCTTCTCCATAATTTTCCTGTTCATTCTCTCCGCCAACATAAACATCCTGTTGCAGTGTTCTCAGAACTGTCTTCTAATGCACGATGTCATGCATCCTTTAATAAGTATCAAAGACTATAATATACTCACCTCCATTGTCTGATTGAACACGCTTGATTACCCTCCCGGTCATCTTCTCTACCTTCGCCCTGAACTCCATGAACTTTTCCAAAACCTCACTCTTCTACTTCAAGAAATAGGCGCATACCTTCATGGAGTGATCATCAATAAAAGTGGCAAAGTTGGTCTCACCACCCAATGAATTAGGCTCAATCAAACCACACACATCAGTGTGTTTCAAGCTCAGCAGCTCCATCTTCCTTTTTGGTTCAGCATGTGTGAAGGAAACTAGTATCTGCTTGCCAACCAAGTAGTGAACACACGTGTCAGGAAGCTCCCCTGACATATCTAGAAGGACCTTTTTATTCAACAAGATCGTCAAGTTTTTCTCACTGATGTGTCCAAGTCTGCAATGCCAGAGCACCATAGAATTGTCCTCATTTGCATTCACACTCAGACTGTAGATCTTGGACTTCGTTCGATATAGGCCAAAACACTTCTTACCCCGGGCCACCACCAAGGACCCCTTCACTAGCTTATAGGCACCTCCACCTTCAATGTTATTGGGTCCATTAATCCCAATGTCCCTGATTTGTAAGAAGTCAAACAATTCAATGATATACACATAGTTGTATTTGATGTGCTCTCAAGTTCATGCATGCGGTTTGTCCATGTCACATTCATTGGACAGGTGGACACAAATAAGCTGGTTCGAAAGGCAGGAATTTTCCTGAGTCCACAGGCATTGAGTGAAGCAAGTTCACTCAATGCTAGATGAAAAGAATGTGGCCAAGTCTACAGGCGTTGAGTGAAGCAAGCTCACTCATTACCAGATGTCAAGGGAGAATGCTGACAAAGGCAGAATTCTGGTTAAGTTCAGAGGCGTTGAGTGAGGACAGCTCACTCAATGCCAGATGAGCAAAGGCACTGGAGAAATACTATGCAGTCAAAGCTCAAGGATTTGATAGGAAGGAAAGTGGCTAAGTCCATAGGCATTGAGTGATATTAAATCAATCAACGACATACAGCTAGAAGCATTGAATCAAGTTACTCAAGTCAAAGCAATAAGAAATTTGTCAAATAAATCGACTATGTCCAGAAGAATTGAGTGAAGCCAGTTCACTCAATGCCATGTTGATTCTGTCAAATCCAAAGAAGATAGACAAAAAAATCTGTCTAAGTCCGCAGGTATTGAGTGAAGGCAGTTAACTCAATGCCAGATGACAGAAGCTTTGAGACAAGCTCAAGCAATTAAAGCCTAAGGAGAAAGAACCGAATTTGACTAAGTCCAAAAGCGTTGAGTGAAGCCAGTTCACTCAATGCCTAGTCAAAAGATGAGGCAGAGGTAGAAAGCATTGAGTGAAGTCAACTCACTCAACACCTCCATGCAGAGGAAAAGATGCTAAGTATAGAAACATTGAGTGAAGTCAATTCACTCAACATCTCAACAGATGGCATGGTTTCAGAGTATTTGGCCAAGATGCATGAAGAGCAGGATGTATTTGACCAAGTCCAAAGGCATTGAGTGAAGGCCATTCACTCAACGCTCTCAATGCCTGAGTTGATTCTTAGAATTTGTCTAAGTCCAGAATGGCTGACGTCATGAAAAGTCAACAAAGTCAACAGAATTCAAACTCACTGTATGAAAGATGCTATACACCTTTAATGGCGCCGATGGCCAGTTGTTTGTCTTTTTATGCAAAAGGAAGGTTGTAATTCGGCAATTAAGGTTGGGCCCACAGTGCAAAGAGCGGTTGATCAGCATACACTAAAAGGAAAAGATTGGCTGAGTCAAAAGCAAGCAATTAGGGTTTTCTATTTACGCATTGCGGCTGAACTTCGTCTTCTTTCCTTCCTATTGTTGTCGAGCCTGAAGAATAAGTTCTTATCAGTGAACCCAAAAGCTAAAAGAGATAGTTGTAGCGATTTCCTTCTGCGATAACAAGTTCAGAAGTAATTTCTAAGAAAGTAAAAGAAGAGGCAATCCAATTGCTTTTTGCAGTAAAGGTTATCTGATTGAAGAAGAAAATAACAGTCAAATCCACAGTCTTCATCAGCAAATCAGAATCTTGATTCTGAGATACTTCCAGCACAAGCAGCAGTCTATTGAAGATCTTTCAACTTTTTGTTGAGAAGAAGTTAGGGCAAAGTCAATCTTAGCCTAGGAAGTAGAGGACTCAGATAATTTCTCTGGAGTCAAATCTTCAACAAACCTATAACTTTTTTGTAGGATCATTAGTTGATCTGAGTTGTAGGCTTGTGATATAAAGGTTGAGTGTAGGATCATTGGTTGATCTGAGTATAAGATCTAGTTTGGATCTAAGTGTAGGGTTGTCCTCCAAGCTTGAGTTGTAGGGTTTTGGCCTGAGGTAGATGATTGTTTAATAACTGAGTGGTTGGGCATAGTTCCCGAGCTGTAAGTCTTGGAGGAGACTGAGTGATCCTATGGGATCATATTGTAAGATCTTTGGAGCCGAGCTATTTGTGAAGAGTCTTGTCTAACACACAGTTAGAAAGACGGGAGGGATAATGGACGTACCCATAATCTGGGGAACCACTATAAAATATCTGTGTCTTTTGTGTGTATGTCTTGAAAGCTTAAACTAACTAATCACTAAGCACAGTAAAATCGGATAAAGGTCTAAGGAATTTAAAATAGACCAAAAACCTATTCACCCCCTCTAGGTGTTTAGCTGACCTTGAAAACAAAAAATTTCAAGTGGTATCAGACAGAGGTTGCTCAAAAAGGACTTAACAGTCTGAGAAGATCTCCAAGGTTAGCTAGAAGATTATCCTTTTGGGTTCAGGAGTGAACTATAAGGAGTTATGTGCCATGAAGCTTCCAATTTACAAAAAGGAAGGGTTTGGCATCTAGAAGGAGAGGGTCAGACTGTTCATGGAAGCAGTTGACCCTAGGATATTTATTACAGTCAAATAGGGACCTTTCATCCCAATGAAAGTCTCAGCTCTGGATGCAAATGTCCAGACACCAAAGACCTATTTTGAAATGACTAAGGATGAAGTCATTCTTTCCACCATGGACAAGAGGGCACAAAACATCATTGTGAGTTCCATAGATGAATCCACCTTCCAGAATTTGGTGAACTGTAAGACCTCTAAGGAGATGTGGGACACTTTGGTGGTCTACATGGAGGGCATGGAGGAAGTCAGAAATGATAAGAAGTCCATGTTCAACATGGAGTATGAGGCTTTCAAGCAGTCCAAAGAAGATGGCATATCTAGCTGCTATGAAATATTCTTCAAGATAGTAAATAAGCTAAGGACCTATGATTGGGTCTTTAATAATTATGAACTGAATTACAAGTTACTAAGGTCTTTAACTAGAGACTGGGACACCAAGATTTGTGCCATCAGGGAAGTGGCCAAGTTGGCAGAGATTCCTTCTTCAACTCTATTTGGTAAGTTATTGTCTTATGAAATACAGCTAACAACCAGGAAGGAGGAGGAGAAAAACATTAAGTCCCAGGCCAGAGAAAAGACTGTGACCTTCAAAGATGATGCCTCAAGAAGAATCAAAGGTGAAAGATGTAAGTTGTCTACCTAAATCACCTAGAGGGGGGTTAATAGGTGAGATGTACGTCTAATGCGGAATAAAAAATTTAGCAACTAGCACAAATAAGTAAGCAAGCAATCACACAGACGACAAGAGATTTATAGTGGTTCCCCGATCTTGGGTACGTCCACTTTCCTCACCGATCTAGCAAATCACTAGACTCGGCTACTCCACTATCTCGGATTGCAAACCAATCCCACACCTCGGAACCACGTTCCTACAAAACTCGATCCAAACGGATCTACACTCGGAATATAAAAACTTCCTACCACTCGGAGCACAATGCTCCTACACTCGGAGAATAATCTCCTACAAGATTTACAAATAGAGATTGAAAATACAAACAGAAATATTCTCAGATCTGAAAGAATTTGTCTCTAGGTCTTCTTCTTGAATCATTGCGGCTCTTTCGGAATTTGTATAAGAAGATCCTTTTAAAATCTGACCTGAGAAAACTTGAATCTACTCGATCAAGGAGAGAAAAATGATTCCTTAATAAGCAGATCTTCTAGATCGAATGCAGAGAGATCAATCTTGACGTGAGCGTCGACTTTAGATGCCATTCTTGAGAAAAGTCGGTCGAACCAGTAAATTTGGAAAGTACGGAATCCGCTCTTAAAAGATTCTTCTTTTTCTTTTCTGCTTAGGGTTATGTCTTAGGGAAAAGAATTTATATAGGATTACCCTTAACGGCTAGAAAGGATATTAATTACGACACGTGGACCAATCACGTCAAGTAATTTGAAATTTCGGCCGTTCTGGACTAAGAACAAAAATTTCTGGAAAGTAGACTTAGTTCTCGAGAAGTGGCTATAGTTCTCGAGAAGTGGCTATAGTTCTCGAGAATTAGGAACTGAGTTCTTGAGAACTGTCAAGACTTCTCGGGAACTAAGTTCTTAGGAAAATATTTGGACTTCTCGAGAACACAAGGTTTAGTTCTCGAGAACTAATTGACTTCTCGAGAACTTGACTTAGAAAAATTCCAGAACTTCTCGAGAACAAGCACTTAAACAATTTTTCTAAACTTCTCGAGAACAAAGAGGAAGACTTCTCGAGACCTGAGGGAGGACTTCTCGAGAACTAAATAATACTTCTCGAGAACTTAACTTAGAAAAATTTCTGAAGCAAATCCTGACTATTCAAGAAATTGAGCTGGCAGTTCTCGAGAACTGAAGCCAAGCTTCTCGAGAACAAATAAGATTTCTCGAGAACTATAACTTAGGCTTCTCGAAAACTGACCAAGACTTCTCGAGAATAAAGGGGACTTCTCGAGAACTATAACTTAGAAAATTTCTTGAATCTGTCCAGACTTTTCATGAACTATGTATTTAAGCTTCTCGAGAACTATGAGAGCTTCTCGAGAACTAAATTACACTTCTCGAGAACTCTGAAGTTGCTTCTCGAGAACTTGACTTAGATAATTTTCAAGACTTTTAAAAAATGTTATCTTCTGGTCCTGTCTTCATCCCATGCTCCCAATATTTGAACATGAAGTGTATCCTAATTGAGAGGCTACACATGAGTAACCACTTTGGATCACACAGTGAGGGATTAAACTATATGGTCCTGTGTTCCTGACCCACTGTAGAATGACATTGGTCTACACTTAGCACTGAGAATCTGCAAACATTCAACTAGAACAAGGATATCAAATACAACTTAATTCATCTTAATTCAAGGGTGACTTCATGCAAATATGGGTTATTGTTGATGCAATACCCAACAATCTCTCCCTTTTTGTAGAAGTCAGAACCCTCTATTGTAACATCCCATGTTACTTCTAGGCCCCCTTAACTTAGATTGGGTTAGGCATAGTGTGGGCGTTAAGGGAAATTAGCTAGGTTTGACCCTAGGTAGTAAGTTGTAGCCATGTGGGGTCCACTATAGGACCAAAGTCAAACTAAGTCAAACTAGCCTAAAAAGTGATCCTAGCCACACCATGACCCCACCACATTGCCCTAACCCTAAAAACAATCTAAGTGGACCCTAGGGAAGGTCTTAGGGTCAACTATAGCACCCATGTTGACCCTAGTCAACACTTTGACCTAATTAGCCAAAAATGACCCTAAGCCCTATTCCTTGGATTGAGTCCACCCAAACTAACCCAATGCCAACCAATTGGTCAAAGACAACCTATACCCCCATATAGAGGAGAAAAATGGGGTACATGCATGGATAATTTGAGAAATTGCCTAGGAGAGAGAAATTGGAAGAATAGGAGAGATAAAGGGATATTTTGGAATACTAAGTGGTTTGGACCCACTTTGGCCCATGCCATCAGCCCACACATGGGGTGGCCGACCCTTGCTGCCACTTAGGGAGATTTGAATGGGGTGGGGCCCACCCATGCATGCATGGTGACAATACCAAAGTAAAATCTCCACCTTTACATAGTTTGCATCACCCCACCCCTCCTATACTTCATCTCCTTCCTTACCCTCACCCCCCCTCGGCCACTTCACCCTCAAAATCAGGAGAGCAGCAAAGAGAAGCCAAGCTCGGGTTGAACCAGGGCTGGAAGCAAGGAACCCGAAAGAAAAACACCACCACCGCCGGAAATGGCTCCCCGCCGCTCCTCACGTCGCATGGCCGCCGGGAAGGTCCTCCCTCACCTCTCTCTTCATGCTGTAGATCTTAGGATTGTTAGGGATATGGTTTGGGCTCGAATGAGCCCGAATCGAGCTTAGTTTTTTTCTCCATTAATGGAGATCTGGAGTTCTCAGGTTGGGTGGCGCCACCGTTTCCCGCCGCCCTAGCCGCCGGCGATGCTTGCCCCCACCACCGTGAGGGTGGAGGAGAAGATGGCCGGTGGAGGCGCCGCCTGTAGCCGCCGGAAAACCGCACGTGAAAACCCCTATTATCGGGCTGGACATCCACTGCATTTTGGAGAAGAAATACACAGGCCGTCTGATGGCTTTAAGATCCGTGCTAGTTATAATTTTTATTCTGCATTTTATCTAATTGATGAATAGTGCCAGATTGCTATATTAATTAACAGACTTTTGCATGTGGATTTTTAGGGCATTGCTGGCCCTTTTTATAAAAAGTGTTTAACATAAAAATTATAGGCCCTTGAGTTACCTTTAATTTGATATATTACACATTTATTTTGGTTAAGTAGGCTGCCCTATAGAGCCACGTTTCTAGGGCTAGTCCTAAGCTAAGTCAGGAATTAAAATGTGTTCCCTGACCAAACCATATGTCCACATGGACTGAAATTTTGTGAATGTGACTAATTTGGGCACACTTAGCCCATGCCAAAGTTTAGGAATTTTTGGAGACAAAATTCCTATAGTTTTGGTCATAATATCAAAATTTAAATAAATGATATAATTGGAGTGTTAAGCCTCCAAATGTCCCCAAATTTTGGTGGCAGGTCCTTGGGGACATCATAAGTGCATGATAAAATTTTCAGCACAATTGGGTCACTTCATGTTGGGTTAACCCACTTGCATGTGTAGGCTAGATTTAGCCTTAGGGTGCAAATAGCAAAATTTGTTATGTTGTGTATTCAGCCTCCTTGAAGTTTCTAAAAATCATGGAATTGATTCCAGAGGATCATTAGGGTAAATTTAACCCCTCAAAACAATTGTGGAATTTTTGGGATCAAAAATCCCATTGATTGGAATTTTTAAAAATATAGCACTTTTGGAAAATAAATTAGATAAAAATAGGTTTGATCAAGTTAAAACCCCCAAAGGCTTTCAAGTCAAAAATGAGATTATATTTGACTTAGGAAAAAATTATCTTTCTGTTTGAGAACCTCTGGAGTAAAATATCTTGAAATTAGCACTTTACCCTTTTTGCAATTATTCATGAATTGGTAGAATTACATGTTATAAAAATGGTGGAAATATTTATAGTGTTGTATAATTGTAATATTAGTTTTGTAGATTAATTTCAGAATTTTTGGACACACTGATATTTATTAAGTTAGAAAAATGGCATTTTGGTAAATAATTAGGAATGGAAATTGATAGGCCATTACTCTATAGAAGTTAATGAAACTCTGTCATTAGTCATGAAGTAATGATATAATTGCTTAGTAATTTTCCTGGAAATTTGGTTATGTATTTCTTCTACTTCATTTGGAAACTGGTATTTACGAAGAATTTGTATTAATTATGGGATAAATAGAAATATTAAAAGGAAAATTATGAAATCTTGTAGACAGCAATGTTTTACCCATATGCAATTTAGGAAAATTCCCTTAGGTCAGTAGATTTTAAATGATACCACTTCATGTGTAAAATGACCTAGGGAATAATTTAAATGATTTAATTTGAGGCCTTAATGACCAAGGAAAATCATGAAAATCACCATGCTCATTTTATTAGTCCATACCACCCTAGGATAAATAATTTGTGACATACGGCCCAAGGAACTAGAAGTTGGATTTCAGGGTGGTGTTAGGTCATGGGATGCGTATACTAAATGTAGGTTATACCTTAAGGCGACCGGGAAATAGATCGACAATTGAGCTAGGGAACATGATTGGAAGTATAACCCTGATGGTTAGTGTCATCTTAGTGACGAGAGTAAAAGTGCAAGTCTTTGGGGTAACCACTAGAGTGGAGGTCGGCGGAAGACTGTCGCCCTCCTAATAACACTTTAAGCCTTTAAGGTTGTTCTAAAGTAATACGAGAGTTTTGGGGTATCAATCCTGGGTAGAAATCAACTAAAAGTAAATATCCTTGCGAAAGGGAACTTTGGGCTTGTCATCCCATCTTGGTTCCTAGTGCCTTCGAGACCCCTTCATTGGGCATACCTTGGGCAGTCCTGGGATTAATTCTAAATTAATAGGTATAATAATCGGTAGACAAGAGTAGTGTAATAGGTTAAGTAAGTTGTATATGTTCTCACTCATGCCGGGTTGGAGGGGCTTGGAGTCTATTGACTACTTGCTCACCCGGGCAGAGTTGGAGGGAAACAATTGGTTTACATGCTCACTCGTATCGGGTTGGAGGGACTTGGAGTCTATTGACTACTTGCTCACCCGGGCAGAGTTGGAGGGAAACGATTGGTTTACATGCTCACTCATGCCGGGTTGGAGGGACTTGGAGTCTATTGACTACTTGCTCACCTGGGAAGTGTTGGAGGGAAATGATTGGTTTACATGCTCACCCATGTTGGGTTGGAGGAATCAGGACAGGTTGGTCCTGCGAGCTGGAGGCTCGAGTTGAAATAATTGCATGTGCATAAAGAAAATGGTGGTGGGTCATGCGGTACTGGGCCAATCGTCACACCGATGGCAGTACGGTGACTCGGGTGAGGTGTATGGGTGGAAGGGCCAGTATGTTGTTTAATACTGCGATCAGGCAGACAATCCCTAAAGACGTGCGCCCGACCTAAAAGTCTAGCAGGCTGCTAGCAATTAGTACGCAGAGACTCTAGATGGCACTTGTTAGTGTACAGAGGCGTACAGGAGAGGTCTTGGCCTGGTAGTGTGTATACCCGCCTAGAAAGCGGAGAAGCCCGATCCGCTGCTGTCGGAGCCACGATGGCGGTACCTGAGAGTGATGCTAGCTCTCGAAAAGTGGGAATTAAAGGTTTGTGTGCACAAAGTCGGGTGTGTGAGTTGCACTGCTTGTTCATGTCATACCCACCATATAGATGCATATCATAATCATTCATAACAACCTATGACACCTAATGTATAAGTGTTATGGGACGCTTATACATTAGGACCTGCTAAATGACCCCTTGGTCTATAAGCTTGTGTGGGCAAGTTTATAAATTAAGGTTATTTCAATTTACATATATATATACTACTTGTGATAACCGACACCCCAACGTATGAAGTGGTATGGGACATTTTATACAATGGGAGACTTGTAGAAGATCCCTTGACTTATGTGTACTCACATATGTGAAGGTTAAATTCCTTTCTTACTTTTACTATTACAATATGTTTATAAAAATTATTAGCTAGGTTCCCCTGTCACCTGTTTCTTTTACTCTCCACTTTCACGTCCTTTCCTTTCTTCCTCCCCGCTTGGTGCCTAGGAGCATGGGGGAAGGGGTGGGGGACGATAGGGCTTAGTCTTATAGACTAACGGTTTTCGAACCAAATCATATTAGGGGATCGTGGAGCCCAACATGGAGGAGCAGCCAGGAGACTGATGCGATTGAAGACAGGGCAGTCTAGCTCAGGAGTACAGCCAGCTGGGACTGTGAGTCCCGACTTCTAGTAGTTATTTTATTTTGCTTCCGCGTGAGAGATCTGTAGTGAGGATATCGATGTACCGGGCTTAAGCCCACCATATTCATGTACTCATTATTGGACTATATATTGTTGTACTTCTCATTTAATTTATATGATTAGTACTGTGACTGTGTACTATGCTGTATTTACTCTATTTCTCATATTAGCCAAACAGGTTTATGATCATACTAGCTGGCAGAATCGGCGACTTGCGGTGTCGACTAACCCGTGTGTTAGTGTAATCGTAAGTCGGCGGTTCTGGGTATAAGATCCGGGTTAGCCCCGGAGAGGGGGAAACGGATCTTACAAACTGGTATCACTTGAACAAACGATCATATGAGAAAGAAGTCCACAACATTGGAACACCCCACTCGAGCATTAGTTTGCGGACAAACTATGCAGCGAAAGCAATGGTGTGCCCATGTGCAAAAGTCACATAAAACAGTCCATTAAGATATGATTTAGGCCAATCCAACTAGGACACCACCCTAGTTTTACTTACCAAGAAGATTTTGTATCGTACCTTAGGCCAAAGATCGACTTTGGATGTAGATTAGTTACGGTACGAGGATAACCAAATCGATTAAAGAAAGATTTTAATTCCAGAGTCCCTACTTAAGGATTAAACCTCGATGTCCCTACTTCGCATATCGAATGATATTACCAATTCTTACTCAAACTGATAAGGACCGCCTCGAGAAGAATTTGATGCATAAGTTTATAGTGGATTAGTAGGGTACTCGTAAACTTAACCCTTGTACCGAAGACTTGATTACGTCAAGACAACCACGATGATAATATCAAAGGTCGAATAAAAGTTCAGATTTTTGAAGAGACACTTCCTAGTTTGGTCACATGTTGACCTTGAACATATTTTCATACGATAACCTTGAAGGCCTAAGGTAGATAACATATCAACTGAAGTGGAAATCCATGCCAAGGATTGTTAGCCCTAAGGATTATGGCATGTACATGATGACAACATTGTGAATGTCAAAGGAAAATTAACCAAAATATATAGGGGCTTAACCTTTTGTTTATAGGGCTAAATTCATAGCGACTCGAATTTATCTAAGCTCTTCTCTAATAAAGCATGTGTCGCAAGCATAGTGATCTAAAAACTTGGCTTATTCAAAAATCACTCATGTAAAGATGAGGGTTTATATATATACATGACCGATATGATGATCAATTCTTCCTAGAAGGTTAGGACTCTCGAAGAATTTCACACTATTTATTTACCTTAAGTGGTATAGACTATTAATGATAAGTTGTGAACGCAACAAATTCACGAATGAAGTAGGAAAGTAGAATGTTTCGAGAATTGCTTTCCACCCTCATAATTACTCCAAGACCATATGAGTAAGTGAACAAGGAGAACAGTAAGTTTAATTTCTTGAAAGATATATAAAGAGTGGCTTAGTGATGTGTATATATAACCTTGAAACTAAGGGGAGACCGTTTAAGACTTCAATAAGTTTCCCAATTTCGAGTTTAAAGAAATAAGTAACAACTTGGTCCACATTCTAATGAGCACTCGTGATCTTCCTTAATACCGACACGGTATAAGTCATTTACATATACACGTGAAACCGAAGAAATTGTGTTCAAAGGATCAAATTTGGACCAGTATGAGTTGTAGATGGATTTACATACAATTAAGGGTTGTTTGATTATCGCCTCCACAAGCATGTTCCAAGATGCTCTAACACCTCGAACCGATCAATATAACACATAATTAAGGAACTCAGATATACAACGGGAAGAATCAATGCGAATTGAGGATGCATTTTAAGTAAGAAGAATAATTAAAAAGGTTTTTGCACAGTTAAGGCTCTTAGGAAAGAAACTTTGACAGTCACAGGTTGGAAGAAGTAAACACAACAATCGATCGCTGCTACCCGTGCCTACTTGACATACACAAGTCATTAAGATGGAAACATGCATATTAGGACAAAGTAACTTCATGTTAATATGAAGGAATGATCGCAAATCTTAACTATTATAGGATGAGTGTTCATGAAGTGAAAATGCTAGAATATCCAAACGATTACGCCTATAACAATGAGAGTATCGTAGCCCCATCAAACATAGAATCAAGTGTAGAACCTTACTAAATTGAAGGATGTATAATCTAAGAATAATCTTATGGATGTGACTCTGATGATTATAAGAATCAAAACAAAAGTGTTCGATGATGATTTATAGATGGTGCGTTCTCTCAAAGAATCAATCCTTTTCAATTTGAATGGTTTACTTACCATTATACTTGAGAGATAGTTTAAGTTATAATCAGAAATCTTGATAAGATAACGTCTTGTGTTTAGGATATAATGATTAAATTTTACTATGGTTATGCATGATTTAGTACTACCTTATTTGATTCAAAAAGGGGCTGAGATTTGGAGAATTAAACACAATGATGAAATATTAGAACTATCCACGCTTACATGATATAGTCGATTACTTGATCATGATGATGAACTATAACCTTGAATGACTCAATTAAGCAAAAGTCATTGTATTGGAACTTAAGAATTGAAATAAGGTAATATTTTGGTAAATAAGATTAATTTCTTGTGGCATGACATTTGAAATGTAAGGACTCAATAAATTGAAAAGGGGCGGATGACGAGTTAAAATTATACACATATATATAACCCCTTAATTATGATAGCGTTAAGAACCGGGATCCATACGATGATACCATTATAATCACTGTTAGGAGGATTCATGACAATATTATATAGTTCTTGACTATCAAAGGCGTATACGGTGAAATCACACGAGAAGTAATTAGTGATTAATAAGATTCTCTTTATGCCGGAATCGATTTGTGCTAGACCTCACCATTTCTGAAAAGATACACTTATAAAGTTATGAATTAGACTATATGTGAAAAGCGATTGGGAGTCATTTGTACGAACATCAATATCAATAATGATCGCTTGATGTATGCTCGAAAGGTGAACACACTTTGAATTATGTATTACTGTTTAGGTTGAGTCGTGATAAGTCTTGAATTTGGGGAAAATCAAAATGATAAATTTCCCATCACACCATGATCTCGGAAGATTGGTTAGCTACTATATATAATTTGAATGATCGTTGGTCGTAAGGGACTATAATCTAAATTGCGATTGAGAAGTATTTTGATTGTTAATTGGCGGAGGACTTGGAAATGAGTCCTCACAGTTTGAAAGAAGAGTAGTCCGAAATATAATGAAAGTACATTTGGAAGAAGATTGTTACCTCTAATAGGTTTCTCATAATAATAGCCATGAGGCTTATCACAGGAAGAAGTGCCGGACACCTCTTTCTTGGGTTCAGAATGTGGACCCCCCCGGGGCACTTGGACCGGAGTACATAGATGGTACGGAGGCTCAGATTTGACTGATCAGGGACCGGATGCTGGAGGCTCGTACTAGTCAGGCCAAGTATTACGATGTGCGACATCGGAAGGTGGAGTTCCAGGTAGGGTACAAGGTATTTTTGTAGATACGTCCGGTGCATGGTGTTTCTCGGGTGCGGAGACATATGAAGCTCAGTCCACGATATATGAGGCCAGACTTGATCCTGGAACGGATCGGTCCCCTTGGCTTACCGACTGCAGCTGCCACCGGAGTTGAGTACCTTACATGACATCTTCCATGTCTCTTCCTTGCGAAGAGCTCTCCTTCAGCCGGAGCAGCACATCACTACTATAGCCGGATCGGTGGATCCTAATAGATCAGTTAGATTGGAGCCGATCCGGAATTACGATACGGCCGTCTGAGTGTTGCGAAAGAAGAAGGTCCCTCTCGTGAAGATGTTGTGGTCCAACCATGGGCGGGAGGAGCACACCTGGGAGCCGAGGGATCTGATGTTGGAGCAACACTCGGTATTATTTACATTAGATACATTTCTATTTATGCCTTAAGGATTCTTATAAATCTTGCAAGTAGAACCCCGTAGACCCGAACTTAAATTTCGGGGACGAAATTATTTTTTTTTGTTTATAGGATTTGTAACATCCCATGTTACTTCTAGGCCCCCTTAACTTAGATTGGGTTAGGCATAGGGTGGGCGTTAAGGTAAATTAGCTAGGTTTGACCCTAGGTAGTAAGTTGTAGCCATGTGGGGTCCACTATAGGACCAAAGTCAAACTAAGTCAAACTAGCCTAAAAAGTGATCCTAGCCACACCATGACCCCACCACATTTCCCTAACCCTAAAAACAATCTAAGTGGACCCTAGGGAAGGTCTTAGGGTCAACTATAGCACCCATGTTTACCCCAGTCAACACTTTGACCTAATTAGCCAAAAATGACCCTAAGCCCTATTCCTTGGATTGGGTCCACCCAAACTAACCCAATGCCACCCAATTGGTCAGAGACAACCTATACCCCCATATGGAGGAGAAAAATGGGGTACATGCATGGATAATTTGGGAAATTGCCTAGGAGAGAGAAATTGGAAGAATAGGAGAGAGAAAGGGATATTTTGGAATGCTAAGTGGTTTGGCCCCACTTGGGCCCATGCCATCAGCCCACACATGGGGTGGCCGACCCTTGCTGCCACTTAGGGAGATTTGAATGGGGTGGGGCCCACCCATGCATGCATGGTGACAATACCAAAGTAAAATCTCCATCTTTACATAGGTTGTATCACCCCACCCCTCCTATACTTCATCTCCTTCCTTACCCTCACCCCCCCTCGGCCACTTCACCCTCAAAATCAGGAGAGCAGCAGAGAGAAGCCAAGCTCGGGCTGAACCAGGGCTGGAAGCAAGGAACCCGAAAGAAAAACACCACCACCGCCGGAAATGGCTCCCCGCCGCTCCTCACGTCGCATGGCCGCCGGGAAGGTCCTCCCTCACCTCTCTCTTTATGCTGTAGATCTTAGGATTGTTAGGGATATGGTTTGGGCTCGAATGAGCCCGAACCGAGCTTAGTTTTTTTCTCCATTAATGGAGATCTGGAGTTCTCGGGTTGGGTGGCGCCGCCGTTTCCCGCCGCCCTAGCCGCCGGCGATGCTTGCCCCCACCACCGTGAGGGAGGAGGAGAAGATGGCCGGTGGAGGCGCCGCCTGTAGTCACCGGAAAACCGCCCGTGAAAACCCCTGTTATCTGGCTGGACATCCACTGTGTTTTGGAGAAGAAATACACAGGCCGTCCGATGGCTTTAAGATTCGTGCTAGTTATAATTTTTATTCTGCATTTTATTTAATTGATGAATAGTGCCAGATTGCTATCTTATTTAACAGACTTTTGCATGTGGATTTTTAGGGCATTTCTGGCCCTTTTCATAAAAAGTGTTTAACATAAAAATTATAGGCCCTTGAGTTACCTTTAATTTGAAATATTACACATTTATTTTGGTTAAGTAGGCTGCCCTATAGAGCCACGTTTCTAGGGCTGGTCCTAAGCTAAGTCAGGAATTAAAATGTGTGCCCTGACCAAACCATATGTCCACATGGACTGAAATTTTGGGAATGTGACTAATTTGGGCACACTTAGCCCCTGCCAGAGTTTAGGAATTTTTGAAGACAAAATTCCTATAGTTTTGGTCATAATATCAAAATTTAAATAAATGATATAATTGGAGTGTTAAGCCTCCAAATGTCCCCAAATTTTGGTGGCAGGTCCTTGGGGACATCAAAAGTGCATGATAAAATTTTCAGCACAATTGGGTCACTGCATGTTGGGTTAACCCACTTGCATGTGTAGGCTAGATTTAGCCTTAGGGTGCAAATAGCAAAATTTGTTATGTTGTGTATTCAGCCTCCTTGAAGTTTCTAAAAATCATGGAATTGATTCCAGAGGATCATTAGGGTAAATTTAACCCCTCAAAACAATTGTGGAATTTTTGGGATCAAAAATCCCATTGATCGGAATTTTTAAAAATATAGCACTTTTGGAAAATAAATTGTATAAAAATAGGTTTGATCAAGTTAAAACCCCCAAAGGCTTTCAAGTCAAAAATGAGATTATATTTGACTTAGGAAAAATTTATCTTCCTGTTTGAGAATCTCAGGAGTAAAATATCTTGAAATTAGCACTTTACCCTTTTTGCAATTATTCATGAATTGGTAGAATTACATGTTATAAAAATGGTGGAAATATTTATAGTGTTGTATAATTATAATATTAGTTTTGTAGATTTATTTCAGAATTTTTGGACACACTGATATTTATTAAGTTAGAAAAATGGCATTTTGGTAAATAATTAAGAATGGAAATTGATAGGCCATTACTCTATAGAAGTTAATGAAACTCTGCCATTAGTCATGAAGTAATGATATAATTGCTTAGTAATTTTCCTGGAAATTTGGTTTATGTATTTCTTCTACTTCATTTGGAAACTGGTATTTACGAAGAATTTGTATTAATTATGGGATAAATAGAAATATTAAAAGGAAAATTATGAAATCTTGTAGACAGCAATGTTTTACCCATATGCAATTTAGGAAAATTCCCTTAGGTCAGTAGATTTTAAATGATAGCACTTCATGTGTAAAATGACCTAGGGAATAATTTAAATGATTTAATTTGAGGCCTTAATGACCTAGGAAAATCATGAAAATCACCATACTCATTTTATTAGTCCATACCACCCTAGGATAAATAATTTGTGACATATGGCCCAAGGAACTAGAAGTTGGATTTCAGGGTTGTGTTATGTCATGGGATGCGCATAGTAAATATAGGTTATACCTTAAGGCCACCGGGAAATAGATCGACAATTGAGCTAGGGAACATGATTGGAAGTATAACCCTGATGGTTAGTGTCGTCTTAATGACGAGAGTAAAAGTGCAAGTCTTTAGGGTAACCACTAGAGTGGAGGTTGGCGGAAGACCGTCGCCCTCCTAATAACACTTTAAGCCTTTAAGGTTGTTCTAAAGTAATACGAGAGTTTTGGGGTATCAATCCTGGGTAGACATCAACTAAAAGTAAATATCCTTGCGAAAGGGAACTTTGGGCTTGTCATCCCATCTTGGTTCCTAGTGCCTTCGAGACCCCTTCATTGGGCATACCTTGGGCAGTCCTGGGATTAACCCTAAATTACTAGGTATAATAATCGGTAGACAAGAGTAGTGTAATAGGTTAAGTAAGTTGTATATGTTCTCACTCATGCCGGGTTGGAGGGACTTAGAGTCTATTGACTACTTGCTCACCCGGGCAGAGTTGGAGGGAAACGATTGGTTTACATGCTCACTCGTGCCGGGTTGGAGGGACTTGGAGTCTATTGACTACTTGCTCACCCGGGCAGAGTTGGAGTGAAACGATTGGTTTACATGCTCACTCGTGCCGGGTTGGAGGGACTTGGAGTCTATTAACTACTTGCTCACCCAGGCAGTGTTGGAGGGAAATGATTGGTTTACATGCACACCCGTGTTGGGTTGGAGGAATCAGGACAGGTTGGTCCTGCGAGCTGGAGGCTCGAGTTGAAATAATTGCATGTGCATAAAGAAAATGGTGGTGGGTCATGCGGTACTGGGCCAATCGTCACACCGATGGCAGTACAGTGACTCGGGTGAGGTGTATGGGTGGAAGGGCCAGTATGTTGTTTAATACTGCGGTCAGGCAGACAATCCCTGAAGACGTGCGCCCGGCCTAAAAGTCTGGTTGGCTGCTAGCAATTAGTACGCAGAGACTCTAGAGTGCACTTGCCAGTGTACAGAGGCGTACAGGAGAGGTCTTGGGCTAGTAGTGTGTATACCCGCCTAGAAAGCGGAGAAGCCCGATCCGCTGCTGCCAGAGCCACGACGGCGGTACCTGAGAGTGATGCTAGCTCTCGAAAAGTGGGAATTAAAGGTTTGTGTGCACAAAGTCGGGTGTGTGAGTTGCACTGCTTGTTCATGTCATACCCACCATATAGATGCATATCATAATCATTCATAAAACCCTATAACACCTAATGTATAAGTGGTATGGGACGCTTATACATTAGGACCTGCTAAACGACCCCTTGGTCTATAAGCTTGTGTGAGCAAGTTTATAAATTAAGGTTATTTCAATTTACATATATATATATACTACTTGTGATAACCGACACCCCAACGTATGAAGTGGTATGGGACATTTTATACGATGGGAGCCTTGTAGAAGATCCCTTGACTTATGTGTACTCACATAAGTGAAGGTTAAATTCCTTTCTTACTTTAACTATTACAATATGTTTATAAAAATTATTAGCTAGGTCCCCTTGTCACCTGTTTGTTTTACTCTCCACTTTCACGTCCTTTCCTTTCTTCCTCCCCATTCGGTGCCTAGGAGCACGGGGAAGGGGTGGGGGATGATAGGGCTTAGTCTTATAGACTAACGGTTTTCGAACCAAATCATATTAGGGGATCATGGAGCACAACATGGAGGAGCAGCCAGGAGACCGATGCGATTGAAGACAGGGCAGTCTAGCTCAGGAGTACAGCCAGCTAGGACCGTGAGTCCCGACTTCTAGTAGTTGTTTTATTTTGCTTCCGCATGAGAGATCTGTAGTGAGGATATCGATGTACCGGGCTTAAGCCCTCCATATTCATGTACTCATTATTGGACTATATATTGTTGTACTTCTCATTTAATTTATATGATTAGTACTGTGACTATGGACTATGCTGTGTTTACTCTATTTTATACTTCTGTTTCTCATATTAGCCAAACAGGTTTATGATCGTACTAGCCGGCAGAATCAGCGACTTGCGATGTCGACTAACCCGTGTGTTAGTGTAATCGTAAGGCGGCGGTTCTGGGCATAAGATCCGGGTTAGCCCCGGAGAGGGGGAAACGGATCTTACATCTATACTAAGGTGAATTATCATAATAAAGAAAGAACTGGAAGAAAGGAAATTGAATATAAATGCAAAGACAGATTAATTAAAGGCACAATATGCAAAACTAGGAATTGTATATATAAGTAATGTTTTAGAATCAATCAACATCCATTTCCTCAAAATTCTCAAAACAAAACATCATGAATCAATCTTTGCTTTGTTGTTGCCTTTCTTGCTTTTCCTGCTGCCTCCTCTAATAACTGAAAGGCTTAGGATAGTACCTTGGGGGCTTTGGAGGAGCTGTAAGATTATTCTTTCCATATTCTCTGTCATATATCTTCCTTTTGGTCATGGACTTTTTATATGATTCCCACTCAGTAGAGCTGTAATGAAGATTTCTATTCTCATTAAAGTCCATGACAAGTTTAAGAGTTTCAAGAATTAGAGCTTTGGAAGTAGGGCTCCAAACTTCAGCAAATTCCTTTGCTTTCCTTCTTTCTGCCTCTGGCTGGGGAACAGATCTGCTAGCAGAAGGACCTTCCCCATACTTCCTTTTCTTGGGGATGTGAACCTCTTATAGATCTTGGGGAATAATGTCATCCCAAACTTGGGAATAGGAAGCTGGAGGAGGTGCCTTATCTTCTGGTCTAGGGGAGAATGTAGGCATTTGAGGTTGAGGGACTTGGCTGGACTCACCTTGAGCAAGAGGATTTAAGTGATGAGGAATAATGTTGGGGTCAACCTGAAAATCTGGGAAGATCTGGTTGTGCATCCAGACAGCTGTATCATATGTATGGAATTTTTCTTATTGAATCTGTTCTAAGACATCCTTACTGATTGCAGTTAGTTTCTCATCGAAGATAGTTTTGGCATTTGCAGTAAGCTTTTCTACCTGTTCTTTCACTATGGTCTCCCCCTTTCTGATTTCTACAGATAGCTAGTCTATGGAGTCTTCTTTGAAAGTACCAACTTCATTGCATACCTTCATGATATTCTCTTCAGCTCTCCTGTCCAACTGAATTTGATTGTTTGCCAGGTGACACATTGGTCCATGACTTGACCAATGCTTGTGATGGTGTGATCTATGGCTTTTCCTCCAATTTTGAACAATCCTTTGAGAGAATCAGTGTTGGCTTGAATCTATGCAAAGCCTCTGCTCATTTCTTTCTCAAGGGTAGTTACCTGATCTTTGACAGTCTGAAGAGACTTATCAAAATATTTCCTCTGGTTAGCTAATATTTCTTCAATCTTTGACAGAATATCTGAATTTGCAATTACAGCAGCAGTAGCAGGAGCAGGGGTGGTAGAATCAATCTGAGGTGGTGGAGTAGCTTTCCATGGGGGGATTTCTTCTAGAATTATAGAGCTCTGGGCTCTTACAGTAGGAGAAACTGTATCTCCCTCCTCATCAATAAATCTAGGAAGGGAAAATCAAGATTCCTGAGAGGGGCTTCCACCTCCTCAGGGGCTTGCACATCCTCTTCAGATAGAAGGATGGTCTCTAGTGGAGTTGATACTTTTCTTGGAGAGGGAGAAGGAGTAGCTTGGGGTGAGGGATCTCTGGATGGGTCTTCAGGGAGATCTTTGGAAAGGAGAGAAAGAGGTTCTTCTGAGGTGAGCTCTTCTATCATCTTGTCTATAGCTTCATTTGTGTCTTTGAGAATTACTTGGGCTGGAACATCTGATAGGTTTGGCACTGGAGAGACTGTCACAGGGCTCCTGACTGGAGATATCACTGGGCTTCTTATAGGAGATCTGGCTGGAGGAGTAGGAATTCTGATACCTGAGGCAGAGTGTGCAGGCTCCCCCTCAGTTGCTGCACAAGATGGTTCAGTAACATGATGTAGAGGAGGAGATGGGGTCCTCACCTCTAAGATAGAAGCTCCAACTTCTTTAGTTATCTACCTTAGGTTCTTTAGCTTTAACTCCCATCTCTGGATGGAGGCTAAGGAAATCTTCTTTAGGCGGTGAATCGTGGTACCTTTGGAGGTTTTGAAGGTAACAGGATCAATCTCTCGCAAAATCAATGAGATTATCCTTGTAAATTTGGGAGCTTGGATGTTGTCCCTAATCAACTCAAACACCATCATGCCAAACTGAAATTTCTTCCTTGAGACAATGGCTGTCCTTAATCCAAATAAGTAATTAGTAATGAAACTAATTGACCCTGTTTTGCACCATAGGATTTTTCCAATAATGTCTGCAAAAAATTTCACTACATCATTTAAAAGGTTTCTCCTTAGAGAGTGAAATTCCTCAGAAACTCCATAGAAGGAGTAGGTCCTGTCATAGTCTTCCAAAGTTAGGTCATCTTCCTCATCTATAATGGGCATTCTCAGAAGCTAGGAAACTATCATCTTGTTCAACTTTATCTTGATCCCTCTGACTTAAGTTTTCAGAATCTTACCATTGCTTTTCACTTAGCATTCTTGAAGAACTCCTAGACATCAGCAAAGAGAATCATGCAGGGTTCTGTCAAAACGAACATTAGGCCAGCGGTTTCGAGAAGAATGAGAAGGTTCTGGAAATCATCTGAAATCTCTGCAATTCCTGCGACTACCAGTTCGCTACCGACTCCAATCTTGGGAACCTGCGCCATGAAAGCTGACGGTGGCGACGGACTGAGCTAGAGACAGCGGCGGAGACAGAGGTTTCTTACAGCAGAAGACGAAGAGTTTTGAGAGAAATGATTTTGAAATGGCGGTTGATTTAAGATTTATAAAATATTATATATATATAGAGCCCTAGTAATGTCAATTATGAGTCTAATTAACCTTGGATTAGGACAGAAATTAAGAGGTTTTCGAAATAGAAGAGTTAGCAGAAATCGTCAAAATGACGGGCCATTTCTCGAGAGGCAATCTTTAGTTCTCGAGAAGTGGCAGATAGTTCTCGAGAAACGATGATGGTTCTCGAGAACTGGTAGATAGTTCTTGAGAAGCAAGCTTTTTAGTTCTCGAGAACTGGCAGATAGTTCTCAAAAGGCAGGCTTTAGTTCTCGAGAACTGGAAGATAGTTCTCGGGAAGTAAGTATAGTTCTCGAGAGCTATCCTTCTACTTGAGAAATTTTGACCTTTTAGGAGATTCCTCGATTCTTGATCCTTTGAACTGGTCACCTTGGCCTAATCTTCCTTATTCAGCAGCCCAAGTTCAGTTTTGAAGAAATTGAACTTGGTCTCGTCCAGCGGCTTTGTGAAAATATCTACAACCTGCCGGTCTGTTGGCACATACTGCAGATCCACATCCCCTTGCTCCACATGCTCTCGGATGAAGTGGTATCTCAGCTCGATGTGCTTTTTCCGGCTGTGTAAGACTGGGTTGTTTGCGATTGCGATTGCACTGGAGGAGTCACAGAACAATGGAATGTCCTTGACCTTCATATTGTAATCCTCTAGCTGGTTCTTTAGCCAAAGCAACTGTGCACAACAACTACCGGCAGAAATGTATTCTGACTCGGCCGTTGAGATTGCGACACAGTTTTGCTTTTTGCGGCTCCAAGAGATAAGTCGTCTTCCTAGGAATTGGTAAGTCCCAAAAGTGCTTTTCCTATCGTCTTTGTTTCATACAAAATCTGCATCTGAAAATCCAATCAGTTCATTATCATTACTTCTTGGGTACCATAAGCCAAGATTTGGTGTACCTTTAAGGTATCTCAAAATTCGCTTCGCAGCAATATAGTGAGATTCCTTAGAGTTCACCTGGAATCTAGCGCATACACATGTTGAGAACATTATATCTGGTCTACTTGCGGTAAGGTAGAGCAAGGACCCCAATTATGCTTTTGTACTTGGTTTCATCAAAAGGTTTCCCTTTCTCATCCTTGTCCAGAGACATAGCTGAAGCCATTGGAGTCCTCACAGAGGTTGCATTCTCCATTCTGAATTTCTTAAGTAGCTCTTTGGTGAACATGGTCTGTAAGATGAAAATTCCATCCTCAGATTTTTTTCACCTGAAGCCCTAAGAAATACTTCAGATCTCCCATATTGCTCATTTCAAACTTCCCTTGCATAAGTTTAGAAAACTTCTTGCAGAGTTTGTTATCCGTAGAGCCAAAAATAATGTCATCGACATAGATTTGCACTAGCAAAATCTTGCCATTTATTTCCCTAAGAAATAATGTCTTGTCTATCTTTCCTCTTGTGAACTTGTTCTCAAGAAGAAAGCTAGACAGTGTCTCATACCAAGCTCGAGGAGCTTGTTTAAGACCATATAATGCTTTCTGCAGTAAATAAACATGATTAGGAAAAGTTGAGTCAACAAAACCTGGCGGTTGCTCTACATACACTTCTTCCTTTATGTCACCATTCAGGAAGGCGGATTTTACATCCATCTGATAGATGGTAAAGACCATAAGTGCAGCATAAGCAAGGAATAACCTGATCGCCTCCAGTCTTGCCACTGGAGCATACGTTTGATCGAACTCGATTCCTTCTTCTTGACGATAGCCCTTGGCAATGAGTCTGGCTTTGTTCTTTATAATAGTTCCATCTTCTTCCATCTTGTTCTGGTAGACCCATTTTGTCCCGATGACGTTCTTACTCTTGGGTCTAGGAACAAGTGTCAAAACTTTGCAATGTTTGAACTGATTTAACTATTCTTCCATGGCTAGAATCCAGTCTGTGCCATTAGCCCAATGTAGGCTTCCTCTTCATCACTTGACTCAGATGAGTCAGTGTCGTAGAGGGTTTTGCCCTTTTTGGCTATAAGGCATCTTTTTGTCTTCTTCTTATGGTAAGAAGATTTTGTTTCGTCTCTTCTTCCACCCTCCTTCTTCTTATGAGGGCAATCAGCAATAACATGACCTGGCTTATTGCAACAGTTACAAATGATGTCAGTGGAAATATGTTTATTCGGTTTAGTATTATACCTGTATTGGCTACTTGAGCCTTTCTTGTAGCGATCACCATCATATCGTGATCTTCTGTATGAGGCATCCTTGCCTCTCCATTGCTTCTTCTTGTTCAAGAATTTCTTGAACTGTCTTGAGAGCAGTGAGAACTCTCCTTCAGATAGCTCAGAGCCGGAAGTTCTTGGCTCAGATGATTCTTCTTCACTTTCTACTTGAGCAGGGGCAGATAAAGCAGCTTTGCCCTTCCTTGAGCTGTCTTCCTTCAGACCGACAAACTTCTCCTTGGGAGAGAATCGACTCTTCTCTTCTTCAGCTTTTCTATAATTAATTTGAAGTTCATAGGACATCAGCCTTCCAAAGTGGTTCTGAGGATCAGTCTCAGCTTACTTGCCAAATTCTCTAATGGCACAGACTTTGTTGTCCCACTCCTTGGTTAGGGACCTCAAAAACTTGTCGTTCAGCTCTCCATTTGTGAAGACTCTGCCATACACTCTTAGGATGTTATCTATCTTGAATAAGTTCTCAAAAGTGTTAGTAATGGTGTCCTTGGGTCCTTGCTGGAAGGCTTCATACTTCTAATTCAGAAGGGATCTTCTTTCATCCCTTACTTCTTCTATACCTTCCATCAAGATGATAAGGGACTGTCACATCTCCTTAGCAGACTGGTAGTGAATCAAACACTGCAGTATTGAATCATCGACAGCACTTGCTATAATATTTTTGGCTTTCTTGTCTAAAGAGACAAGTGTAATCTCATCTTTGTTGAGATCCATCAGCTTCTTAGGAACTTGCTTTGTAGCATCTACAGTGGAGGCGGTCGTTGGAACATAAGGACCTTCTTCAACAATCATGAAGATCCTTAGATCCACAGCTTCCATAAAGAACTTTATCCTTTCTTTCCACATAGCAAAATTTTTCTTTGTGCACAAAGGAAGCTTAGCAAAATCCATAGCTCTATCCATGCTTGAATAACTCAAAGACAACTTGGGGCAGATCTGATCAAGGTGTTAACCTTTTAATGATCAAACTCCCTCTGATACCAATTGAAAAACATCGAAGTTGTCTACCTAAATCTCCTAGAGGGGGGTGAAAAGGTGAGTTATGTGTCTTTTTGCGGAATAAAAACTTTAGCGATCTAAGAACAAGAAATAAACAAGCATTCACAAAGGACACCAAGAATTATAGCAATTCCCCAATCTTGGGTACGTCCACTTTCCACTCACCGATCTAGCAATATGCTAGACTCGGCAACTCCACTAATCTCGAATCAAAACGATCCTACCACTCGGAACAAAGTTCCTACAATCTCGATCCAAAAAAGGATCTACACTCGGAAGATGAAAACTTCCTACAACACGGAGAACAAATCTCCTATACTTGAAAAATAATCTCCTACAAGATTAAAATGAAATTTGTACAATACAAACAGTAATCTTCTCAAATCTGAAAATCTCTCCCTAGGTCTTCTTTCTTGGACTTTGCGGCTTTATCAAAAATTATAGAGGAAGACTCTCGGATAGATCTGTTCTGAGAAACTTTAACTAACATGATAAAGGAGAAGATGAAGATTGAAAAATCTCTTGATTTGCAAGTCGATCTGGATCAAAAGAAGCCTTGGCGATCTTGAAGAAGAACGACGACTTCTATAGATTTGGAATACTGTCGGCCCGATCCAGAAACTTAGAATGATAGAAATCACGCGGTTAGGGTTAGTAATAATGACAGGACCTTTTATAAGATCTCCCTAACGGTTATAATTGTCATTAATGACGGACACGTGGACCAGTCATATCAAATAATTCAAAACCTAGATCTGTTAGGGACTTAGGGAAATTTTCTGAAATTGAGACAACATTACTCGAGTAAGAGATATACTACTCGAGTGACTTAACTAGCTCTCGAGTGAATGGCTCTGACTACTCGAGATGAGGTATTTTTGGAAATACTGGATAGAGAAAGAAATAACTCGAGTGGATAAGAGATCACTCGAGTGCTAGATATACTTCTCGAGAGGTAGACTTGAACTTCTCGAGAGCTTGGACTTGGAGAAAATTCTAGAGGAAAATTCGATCACTCGAGTACTAAAACTAGACTATTATAGTACTAAACGAACTACTCGAGTACAAGGATGTGCCACTCGAGTGGTCTTAGAATTTTCTCGAGATATCATCACTCGAGTACTAAAGCTAGACTAATTCTATCTCCTGTCATTCGAAATATGCTACTCAACAACTCGAGTACTCAGCTATACAACTCGGGTACTTAACTTAGAAAATTTCTGAGACTTAAATATTGATTACTCGAGAAGGAGAGCAGGTCTACTCGAGTGTTGGACTTGGCTTCTCGAGTGCTAGATATAAGCTACTCGAGAACCACTTCCATACTCGAATCATAGACTAGATCTACTCGAGTACTTCAATGGTTTCTACTCGAGTACTAGAACTTCACTCAAGTAAAACACTTAGAATTTTTCTCAGTTTTATGAAACTTCAGTTCTTCATTCCAAACAGCATCAAGTCTTCCTGCATAAGTCCAAGTGCTTGAAAATGAAGTGTATCCCAATAGAGAGGTTATACATGATTCAACACCATGGATAACACAATGAGGAATTACAATGTATGGTCTTGCGTTTGATGACCCACTGTAGACTGACATTGGTCTACACTTGGCAATAAGTCCTCCAAACACATAACTAGAATAGGAAATCAAATACAGCCTAATTCATCTTAGTTCAAGGGTGACTTCATACAAATCTAGGTTATTGTGGATACAATACCCAACACCTATTATTTTGAATTAGATTAATATGTGACTCGTGCAGTGCTCCTAATCGAGTGTTCATGGTCTGTGTAGCAATTGCGTAGATTTAATTCTACTTTATGCACGTATATTTATATCTTTTCTGTGAGCGTAGTTATTGTTTATATTACTCAAAGGAGGTGCATCCGGTGGAATCAAATGATAGCGTAGTGATGTGTGTAGATGATCATTAGCCTCGTATTACTCAAGTCGGGATGAAGGATTATAATTCTCGATGGCTAAGAACTTACCCCAAGCAACTCTTGAATCATTGGTACCCGGTTAGTCAAGCTGTGTGTATGATGTAGGCCATCATTTTGGCCTGTTTGAGCCTTGTACCATTCTTAATATCTAACCCTTGCTAGCCCTTTTGTTCTTACACATCCTTTGATTTATCTCCACTTTCATCTCGCTAAAGCCTATCCTAGGGGCATGCCCAATTGCAAGCATCGATTTGATTTTATTTCGGGGTGTTGATGTGGTGATAATTAATGCGGATATGTGGTTATGAACATTGAAAATAAGTTGAGATTGTGAAAGAGAGAGAGAAAAAATGAAAAAGATAAAAAGAAGTGAAAAGGAAAATTTGTGAAAAAAAGTGAAATTGAAATTTTTTATATGTTGGTTTTTGTTGTAGTAGGCGGTACACACACCTGTATGCCCAAGTATAAGTTTGGGGGTGTGGTGCACCGGCTTTGTGTTTTGTGGTATTAGTGGGTATAGTGTTGTGCAAGCTCAATAGGGCTTAGTGCGAGAGCGCTCGTGTTTATCATTTACTTACCTCACATACACCCAAGTCCCATCACAAACCTTGAGTCCTATGGATTCGCGCTTGAGTCAAACAGTTCCGTGGAGAGAGTGTGAATGGGCAAGCTTATGGTCATCGACATTAATGGATTTCTTTGGAGGTGTTTCCGAGCCCCGATCTTTGGAAATGCTCATCTCAGTGGCAAGTCTACATTCTTCCTACGCGTGACTAGATTATTCACCAGGAATCCACTTTTGAGTAAAAAAAATATTTAAAATGCTCTTAAAAATGTATAAATTACTTTGCATAATTAGAAATTTTATCTACTATAATTCCTATACGCATGAGTGCTCGATTTCCCATGATACTCTATTTTGAAGTTACATTGCCAGCTAGCTATTTTCATTTCCACTGAGAGAAGTTTTTCTCGGGACGAGCAAATAGTTAAGTCTGGGGGTGTGATGAGTCTGATATTTATAGTATTTTTCGAACTCATCCATGTTAGTATTAACGCAAGCGCGCTACACTTTACTATCATTATTTCTTATATTCATTGCAAATTGTATTTCACACAAAGTGCACTATTTAGGCTTGTTATGGTATGCAACTGCACACTTAATTGATTGGGGGTAAGCACTTGGTGCTCCCCATTATTTTTTCATTCTTGGTTATGTTTCTATGAGTGCTTGTGGCTTGTACCCTAGCTGTATTTTTCTTATGCAGGTGGGAAGAGCTCCATTTCAGCGAAGATCTTACCTATAGGAATCACACAGTAGTGCGTTTTTCATTTCGCATGGTAGTTTCGATCGTACGATACCAACAAAATTCGTGTGCTTAGTCCCGGGTCATGTGTTTTCTTCACGCACAGTTGTTTTTCCCGTGCGTGACTAAATCACATGACCGTCTCTTTTTGTCAAAATAGTTTTTGATTTATTCCCCGTGCATTTCTCGTCTCGCCTAGTTGGATTCAATGGTGTACGAAGGAAACCGTATGCCCTAATGTTTTGCCTGAATTTATAGTGATCTGACTCTGCCCGTGCATTATGTTCTTGCTCGGGCTGGTTACCCGTGCGTGGTCATAAACGCACATGCAGGTCGTCTTCCTGGATGGGCATTCCTGTGTTGTTATAATGCACGATGGGCGTATGGTCGTGTGTTCTACCGTGCGTTCCTTATTTTTTGACTGGGTACTCGTTGTGAATATTGCCCTCAATATTTCCTAGATTTGAAGAGGCTCCACAACTAATACTAAGAGCATAATTGTATTTGATTTTGTTTAAGTTTATGATGTGCAGGATGTTCCTTGAAACAAGTGTAGACAGGTTGTCTAAGTAAGTATGACAGGTGGTCACAAGGTAGAAAGGTGGAGAAACAAAAATCTGTCTAAGTATACAGGCATTGAGTGAAGCTAGTTCACTCAATGCCAGATGTAAAGGAAGGATGCTGGAAAGACTGAAAATTGTCTAATTCCACAGGCATTGAGTGAAGCCAGTTAACTCAATGCCAAATGCCAAAAATTGCCATGTAAAGAGAGGACAGTTAAAGCCCAACAGTTTGCAAAGCAATTTCTGCGGCTAAGTCCACAAGAATTGAGTGAAGGCAGTTCACTCAACGCCATATAACAAGAGGCGTCAAATAAAGCTGAGCCTGTCAAAGCCTCAGCATTGGCAAGCAAGAAAATCGACTAAGCCCAAAAGCGTCGAGTGAAGCTAGTTCACTGTACGCCAAGTTCAAAAAGCTTCGTAGGAACAAGATCAGTCAAAGCCACTGAAGAAGCAGACAGGAAAATTGAATACGTCAAGAATGTCAAGTGAATCCAGTTCACTCAATGCCCAAAGAAGAAAGCGTCGATAGAGCAATGATCAGTCAAGGCTTAAGGAGCGATAGATGAAAAATTTGTCTAAGTCTAAATGCATTGATTTATGAAGGATCACTCAACGCACTCAACGCTAGCTCATCAAGAAAGTTGTGGCTAAGTATAAAAGTGTTGAGTGAAGCCTGTTCACTCAACGCCTCAGCAAGATTGCAGTCTTCAGAGAAGCGGCTAAGTAAAAAAGCATTGAGTGATGAAGGCTCACTCAACACATTCAATGCCTGGCAGATGTAGTGAAATTGGTTGAGTCCAAATGTGTTGAGTGATAAAGGTTCACTCAACGCCTAAGTAGTTAGACTGTAAAAGTCAAAGAATTCGATGAGTGCAGGCCATTCACTCAATGCACTCAACGCCTGAGATGCATAAGTATTGGCTAAGTCCAAATTCGTTGAGTGAAGGCCATTCACTCAACGCACTAAACACCTGAGTTGAAACTGAGAATTTGGCTAAGTCCACAGATGCTGATGTCAGCAAAAGTCAACGGAGTTTCAAATTTTTGCAGGAAGGCTACAAAACACGACAAATGTCGTCGGAAGCCTACTATACGTCTTCTTCTATAAAGTCAAGTTGCATCAAACAACCACAGCGGGTCCCAAGGCTAAACGAGTCGTTAATTGGCGAAAGATAAAAGGGACAAGTTCAGCTGAGACAAAAAACTTTTAGGGTTTTGCTCATTTTGCAAAGTAGCGGCTAAACTTCATCTTCTTCCTTGCCATTATTGCCAAGATTGAAGCAAAAAGTTCACACAGCAGATCTAAAAGTTTCAGCAAGTTAGCTGTAGCGATTTTCACCCGCTACATCAAGTTCAGAAAAGTTTTCTGAGGAAGAAGAAGCAGAGCATTCTATTCTTTGCAGTAAAGGTTAGCTGATTGATGAACATAAAGAACTTTCAACACATCAGTCTTATTCAGCAAGACAAGAAAATTTTTTCTGAGTGACTTCCAACACAAGCAGCAGTTTACTGAAGATCTTATTTCTTGTTGCTGAAAAGAAGTACGGCTGAGTATTTCTCAGTCTAGGAAGGAAGGCTTAGAGAAATTTCTCTGGTGTCAAATCAACACAAACAACCAACCATTCTCTCTATAGGATCCTGTCTTGGATTTGAGTTGTAGGATCCTTTGGATCTGAGTGTAGGCCTATTATATAAAGGTTGTGGTAGGATCCTTGTGTGGATCTGAGTGTAGGACCTGTGTGCCTGAGGTAGTGATTTTTCTTGAGGTAGTAGAGTCATTCTCTCTAAGTGTCGGATAATTTATTGATCTGAGATAGGATCCAGTTTTAGATCTGAGGTAGGGCCTTTATGCCTGAGATGTAGGAGAGTCATCCTCTCTGAGATTGTTGGGCTATCCTTCTAGACTGAGTTGTAGGGCCTTTGGGCCTAAGGTAGGTGATCCTTTGATCACTGAGTTGTATGGCTTTGTTCTCGATCTATAGGTCTTGGAGGAGACTAAGAGATCCTATGGTATTTGTGTTGTAAGCTCTTAGGAGACAGGATTTGGAGAAGAGCCTATCTAATAAACTTTTAGAAAGGTGGGATGGACAGTGGACATACCCATAATTTGGGGAACCACTATAAATATTATGTGTGCTTTTGTTGATTGTCTTGAAAGCATGCTAACCTATCTAACTCACAACACACTAAGTTAAGGGAAAATTATAAACGACCAAAAACCCATTCACCCCCCTCTAGGTGTTTAGCTACCCTTAAAACTAAAGACCTTCAGTACTATTTAAGCGTAAGATTCCACCTGTTGGGTACATTGGACACAATGTACAAGATTTGAAGAAGCTCTTTTCAACTCAATGATATACACATGTTTGTATTTGATATATGTTTTAGTTTATGTATACATTTTGCCTACTTCATGTTGATTGGACAGGTGGACATAAGAAGTTGACTTGATTTTGAAGAAAAATTGTCTAAGTACAAAGCGTCGAGTGGAGTAAGCATAGTGTTGAGTAAAGTAAGCATAGTTAACATTCAACAACCTGAAGTACAGAAAAATGGCTAAGTACAAATATGTCGACACACTTCAACTGTGTTGACACACTTGCAGAAGCTGTGTCGAGACAAGTCAGTCGTCTCGACACCTTGAAAACTAAGTCAGTTGTGTCAAGACAATACAACTAAGTCGATACAATGAAGATTCAAGATAGCTGTGTCGAGAGAAGTCAGTTGTCTCGACACCTTGAAGACTGAGTTAGTAATGTTGAGATAAGTCAGCTTACTTGACACAATAAAGCTTAATACAATTGTGTCGAGACAATGCAACTGTCTCCACACAAAGAAGACAAGAAATTCTATTAAGTAAGATAGTGTCGAGGCAAATGTCTCGACACAATGAAGGATTAAAGTATAGAAGACTCGACATAAGACAGAGTTAAAATATGTAGACATCAGGAACACAATTGTGTCGAGACAATCTAACTATCTCGACACTAAGCAGAATTAAAGAGGTTGACATAGAATATGGTAGTGTCAAGACAAGTCAACTGTCTCGACACTTTCAAGTTTAGATGAAAATTCTTCCAAGTAGAATTGTGTCGAGACACTTTGGACATCTTTACACTAATGTTTCTGAAGATGTGCAGAGTCAACATAGAAGTGTCAAGATAAGTGAGAACTGTCACTTCAACTACAGTAATGTGATACTTCAATAGAAACTGTTTAAGGGGAGAATTTGAAGAATGATGTCAAATGCTGATGTCATCATCCAGAAACCAGCCATCCACGATGACTATAAATAAAGGGATTATTGTCTACACAAACAAAAGAGAAGAAATAGATAGAATCAAAAATGAAGACAAAAATTCTCATTATATTCTCAACCTGAGAAGGAGGAAGAAGACGAAGGTCTTCAAGAATATCTCCAGATCCTTTATCAAAGTCGATCTAAAGATCAAGGTGGATCTAATCTACAATTTCTTCAAGGTTATCAAGCCGATCAACATCAAGAAGATTGAAGATCCTGAGAAGCAACTTTTCAGCCAGCCAATTTATCAATAAAACTTTCATTACTGCTGAATTGAAGAATCTGTGCAAACAGATATATCAGATTACAGATTTTCTGTTTTCTGAGAATTTCATTTTTCATTATTACCTCTATATTTTGTAAGATATACTTAAGATCTGAGTGGGTAGGATATCTTATCTCTAAGTTGTAGGCCTATTTTATAAAGGCTGAGGTAGGGTTCTTGAGGGACCTGAGGTAGGTGGTTTGAGTGAATCACTGAGTTGTAGGCCTATTTTATAAAGGCTGAGGTAGGGTTATTGAGGGACTTGAGGTAGGAGATTGGAAGATTCTCTGAGGTAGGACCTGTTGATCTCAGTGTATGTTTCTTAATAGAAACTTAGTCTTTAGGATCTTTGGATCTGAGTTAAAGAGGAAGAGCTATAACCTCATCTAGCATAATGCTAATGAGGAAGAATGGGGAAAGTGGATGTACCTTAGATAGGGCAACCACTATAAATTTCGTGTGTGTTGTGTGTTGTGGATTACTTTTGCTTGTGCTGTGATCTAAGTCTTTGTAACTGCAAAATTAGTTAAGTGATAAAGATCTGATAAAGTAACTTAAAAAAAGTCACCTATTAACCCCCCCTAGGTGATTATCTACCCATAGGATTATCTTTCAAGTGGTATCAGAGGGAGGTTGTTCAAGAAAGACCTAACAGTTTGAAAAAAATTCAAAGGGTATTAGAAAAATATGAGATCTATGGCTTCTGAATCACACAGAGAACTCGGTTATATGAAACTGCCTATTTGTACTAACGTCTACTTTTTATATGGAAACAGAGAGTGAGATTATTCATGGATGCCTTAGATCCAAGAATCTTTGCCACTGTACAAGAAGGACAATATGTAGCAATGAAGACATCAGTCTTAGATGCAAATGTTCAAACCCCCAAGAAACTGTCAGAAATGACAAAGGATGAGGTGGTACTTACCACCATGGACAAGAGGGCACATAATATAATAGTCAGTGCAATAGACAATTCAACCTTTCAAAATCTTGTGCACTATAATACATCCAAGGAGATGTGGGATACTCTCATAGTATACATGGAAGGCACAAAAGAAGTAAGAGATGATAGAAAATCTCTTCTCAACCAGTAGTATGAGGCTTTCACACAAGGAAAGACTGATTCTATAGAACAATGCTATGAAAAGTTCTTTAGAATAATAAATTACTTAATAAACTATGGCAGGAAGTTCTCAAATTATGAGCTAAATGAAAAATTTCTTAGATCCCTAAATAAAGAATGGGAAATCAAGATTTGTGATGTAAGAGAGATGGGGAATCTAAGAAATATGTTACCCCAAGACTTGTATGGGAAGTTAATGTCACATGAGCTTCAGCTGAATTCTAAAAAAGCTGAAGCAGAATCTACCAGAAGCTCAACTCAGACTAAATATGTTGCCTTCAAAGCAGATACATCTAAGAAAGCTAGAAGAGAAATCCCATCATCACCTAGAAGGGATGAAGATACAGATAGCATTGGAGCCTGTTCTTCATCAAAAGAACTATCAGATGATGAATTAGCACTGTTTACCAAGAAATTCAAGAAAATTCTAAGGAGAAGGAAGCAGTGGAATAAAAGGAATCCTTCTGGATCAAACTCCATTAAATGCAAAGACAATCACAGAGACAAATCTGTGGTCAGGTATGATTCTCATCAAAATAAACAATTTAAGACTGACATTATTTGATTTTGCTATAACAGGGCTGGGCATGTCATTGCTGACTGTCCAATATAAAGAAAGGAGAATAAAAAGTCAAAAAATTTTTTTGATAAGAACAAGAAATCAGAGAAGGGTCTGATGGCAAAGAAATCCAAGACCTTGTCTGATATTGAAACTGACTCAACTGAGTCAGAAGAAGAACATGCTTGACTATTCTCCTATGAAGAAGAGTTCATCAGAAAGGCCATATACAAGGGGAAAAGCTCCAAAACTTCATCACACTATGGTGATTCAGAAGAAGATATGGAGATCAATTTGATGGCACTATCTGATGATCTAGAAACAAAAGTTATTGACTGTCAGGAGACTCAGGTAATCTATGAAAATTCATCATGTTCTAAAACTTCTGTATATGAGACTAGGGATGAGCTAGACCCATGTGACTCAAAGTTTGACTCACATAAGACTCATTCTATGAATGAACTACAGGAGCTTACAGTCAAGTTTGGAAATCTGTTCGAAGCTCTAGTAAATTGCAAGAAGCTTGTCAAAGAATAAGTTACAGCGATAGCATCACTAAAAAGTTTTGAGTATCATCATAAGATGGATACTCAGAAGATTGGTCTTCAAATTCCAAGTTGGCAAAGCTGACTAAGATCATTGATGATCAAATCATATTGATGAAGAAGAAGCATGCAACCATTCAGGAGCTGGAACTCAAACTCCTGAATGAGAAAAAACTAGTACAACAATTTTCTAAACCTAAAACTGTATTGTATATTGTAGACACCTTCTCAGGAATACCTGAAAGTTGTATTGGGTATGTTAAACTAAAGAAGAAAAGAGGCAAAAAGCTGACAGGACAAAAGGGTCCAGTCATTCCACAGCATTTGTTTCAGACTAAGGGAAAAGAAACCCAGAAGTTTGGACTAGTTGGACCATGTTCATATGTGAATAGGAAAGCTATTCCAAATATACCTGCTACAAGCATGATTGTTGTAACTGAGAGACAAAACAACTTGTTTGCTCCCAGTCAAAATATAATTGTCAAGTGTGCTGATTTATGTCTTAAGGAATGTCAGCACAAAGTTCCTTCTTTTCCCCCAAAGAGGAGGTACAACAGGTATGAATGCTGGTGTTGTGGAAATATAGGACACTTTGTCCTTGACTATTGGTTCTATTATATTGTGTCTCATATTCAAAAAATACATCCAGTTAAGAAACTCACGGGTGGTTTAAATAGAGTCACAACTAACAAGAACCTAGGACCCAAAATAATTTGGGTTCCAAAGGAAAAAAGAAACTTTTATTTTGCAGGAATGTCCAAGAATCAGAGATAGACCAATCTGGTACTTGGATAGTGGGTGTTCCAGACACATGACTGGAATAAGAGGCAATCTCAAGGAATATATCCCTATGAAGGATGGACCAAAGATGATCTTTGGTGGAGCTGATAAAGGAATTACCAAAGGTTATTGTAAGATCACAAATGGCCCAGTCACTCTCACCAAAGTAGCTTATATGGAAGGGTTACAACACAATCTTATAAGCATAAGACAACTTTATGATCTTGGCTATGCCATTTCATTCCACAAGGATATGTGCCTAATAAAGAAGTCAAGTGACCAAGAGGTCATCTTGACAGGCACTAGATGTGGGAATGTGTATTGTTTAAATTTTCTTTGTTTAAAGTCAGACTCACCCTTATGTCTAGTTGCAAATGAGAAAGCCTCACACTGTGTCAAATGTCATAAGTGTCTAGCTCATTTGAACTACAAGGCCATAGGTAAACTTTACAGTAAAGAGCTTGTTAGGAATGGTCCTAACATTAAATACTTTAAGGAGAGCATTTGTTATGCATGCCAAAAAGGCAAGCAGACCAAAGCTTCATTCAAATATATTGAATCCAAAGATACAGTGAGGTGTTTATACCTCTTACATATGGACTTGTTTGTTCCTATGTCAGTTCATAGTTTAGGAAGAAGAGTTTATACCATTGTAATTTTTGATGACTATTCCAGATTCACATGGGTGTTCTTCTTAAGGAAAAAATTTGAAACTCTTGATATCTTCAAGACTTTTGTCAAACAAATACAGAATTAATTGAATAGTTCTGTGGTCAGAATTAGAAGTTATCATGGAACTGAGTTTCAATCTTATTATATGACAAAGTTTTGTGAAGAACTGGGGATTAAGCAAGAGTTTTCCTTACCAAGAACAGCCCAGCAAAATGGAATTGATTAGAGGAAGAATAGGACTCTCATTAAAGCTTGAAGAACTATACTGAGTGATTCTTCACTCCTAGAATACTTTTTGGCTGAGGCTATTAATACAGCATGTCATGTTCTTAATAGAGCTTCAATCAACAAAAGATTGAATAAAACTCCTTATGAACTAATGAAGGGCAGAAAACCAAACTTAGCCGATTTCAAAATCTTTGGATACAGATGTTATGTCCTAAAAAATTGGAAAACATACATAATCAAGTTTGCTGAGAAGTCCTATGATGGAATATTTGTTGGTTATAGTAACTACAGTAAGGCCTATAGGGTCTATAATTTGAGGGATCAAGTTGTGGAGGAGTTTGTTCATGTTATATTTGATGAAAGTTCTATGTTTTATAATGATAAGCCAGGTTCATCAAGCACAACAAGTGAAGACTTGAAGCTAAAGGAGCTGTCTATAGAAGATACAATACCTACAAGTCAGAATATACAAGATGGAGTCAACATTATTGAGGAAGTGCTTGCACAGGAACATCAAGGAGAAGAGACTCAGCAATATGATACAAGTGGTCTAAGGGAAGAAGTCACATTACCTATAGCTATCAGACATCTGAGGGATCATCCAAGGGAATTGATCATAGGAGATGCTGCTCAAGGTGTGACCACAAGAAGCAAACATCACAACACCATGATGTAATCAAGTTTTCTGTCCGAAACAGAACCAAATAAATTTGAAGAAGCTATTGTGGATCCATTTTGGATATGTGCAATGCAGGAAGAATTGAACCAGTTTAAGAGATGCATTGTCTAGAAGCTGGTTCCCATACCAGAGGACTGCAACATCATAGGAACCAAATGGATATATAGAAAAAAACTGGATGAGAATAGGGTTATATTCAGAAACAAAGCTAGACTGGTTGCAAAGGGATATAAACCAGAAGAGGGAATAGGCTTTGATCAAACCTTTACACCAGTGTCTAGATTGGAGTCTATTAGACTCTTCCTAGCATATGCAGCCTACAAAGGATTCAAAGTTTATCAAATGGATGTGAAGTCAGTCTTCCTAAATAGAAACTTTAAAGAAAGAGTTTATGTAGAGCAACCCTCAGGTTTTGTTGATTCTAATAAACCTACTTATGTTTATTTGCTATTAAGAGCTTTTTATGGTTTAAAATAAGCCCCAAGGGCTTGGTATGAGACTCTGTCTAAGTTCCTTTTGGAGAATAAATTCTCAAGAGGGAAAATAGACAAAACACTATTCCTAAGGGAAGTCAAAGGCAAGACCATCTTAGTACAGATATATGTTGATAACATTATATTTGGTTCTACTGATGAATCACTTTGCACTAGGTTTGCCAAATTAATGCAAGGCAAGTTTGAGATGAGTAGCATGGGTGAACTTGAGTTTTTCTTGGGTCTCCAAGTTAAGCAAACTTTAGATGGACTTTTCATTAGTCAGTCTAAGTTCACCAAGGAGTTAATCAATAAGTATGGCATGGAAACAACCACTTCAATAAGAACACCTATGGGGTCCAGTATATCTTTAGACAAGGATGGTGCTGGCAAGCCAGTTGATATCACCTTGTATAGGGCATAGTTGGATCAATTCTCTATTTAATAACAAGTAGACAAGACATAATATATGCCACTTGTGTTTGTGCAAGATATCAAGCATGCTCTAAAGAATCTAACTTTACAACAGTTAAAAGAATACTGAGATATCTAAAGGGCACACCTAATCTTGGCCTATGGTATCCCATGAATAGTGATTTTGATCTAATATGCTATTCAGATGCACACTATGCAAGATGCAAAGAAGACAGGAAAAGCACATCAGGGTCATGTCAATTTCTTGGAAGGAGGATGGTGTCATGGAGCGGAAAAAAGCAGACAAGTGTAGCAATATCCACAGCTGAATCTGAGTATATTTCAACTGGTGGTTGTTGATGCGTGGATTACGGCAAGCGCACCGGTCGCATAAGTAATAAAGTTTGGGAATAAATCCCCGAGTGTCGGTCTCTTGAGGAACACAGTAAGGGATGAGTTAATGTCGAGGCGGACTTGAGATTGAAGTCCTCGGGTCGGATCTAAAAGGGGGGTTTAGATGGTGGCGGAAAATAAAGTAAAAATCTAACAACTACTCCTATGCAACGCCGCTATGCGATGCTTCGCCAGGCGGGATGGAAGACTAGTCGGGCCGCAATGCACCGAATCGCTTGGCGGATGGGCGAGTAGGCAAGCGTATGAGGTGTAGAGAACGGCGGAAATCCTACTATGCAGGCCGCTATGCACTGCTTCGCCAGGCGGGATGGAAACTACACGGGCCGCTATGCACCGAATCGCTTGGCGGATGGAAGAGTAGGCTAGCGGATGAGGTGGTGAGAATGGCGGAATGAGGGTCGTGGGCACCTCTTCGCAACGCACGCCACTAGCAATTGCTAGTGCGGCAAGGGTGGATGGATGGTGGAATAATAAGGCGCACCTCAAGCAATAATAACAAAATCACACAAATCACATAGACATGACAAAGTGCAAGATCATTAACTACAATAAAGTATACTTCATCAATACAAAGAGTTAAACTAAGCTATCAAATACAAGAGAAAGAGGTGTGCGAATCGACCGAATCCGAAGCCTTGTTGAGGGTTCACGGTTGGAATCCCGGGTTGTCAATCCGAGTCCAAGCTCGGTCCTCAACTGCGTCCGGGGTAGAGGAGGCTGTCACTCACTCCCAATGGACCCGTCTTCTTCGTTGAAATGATCCGTAGATTGCGGCTCCGGCCCTTCCTTGCTTGATGGAGAAAGCTCGGTCAAAACTCCGCTTGAAGCTTGAGGATGAAGGAGGAGGCCGAGAGGATGCTCCGGCGTTGATTTGGCGTTGAAAGCTTGCCCGGAGACCCTCCCTAAGGTGGGAGATGGAGGAAGACGGCGGAAACCCTCGTCTGGGACGAAAAACGGCGGAAGAATGTCGAACTCCGGAATAGGGCGAAACCTGCGCTATTTATAGAAAACAGAATTTAAACAGCGCGCACGATCACTGGCGCACGACCAATGGTCGTGCGCGATATAGTCAGTGATCGTGCGATATGGAGGCAGAAAAGTGGAAAAAGATGTCATGACTGCGCACGACCGGCAACGCACGAGTAGTGATCGTGCGCGGTATGGCTGGTGATCGTGCGATATGGCGGGACAGAACTTTCCCAGGAGAGGTCATGACTGCGCACGACCGATGATCGTGCGCCAAAGAGGTCGATGGTCGTGCGTGGGCAAAAACGCACGACCATTGACTCCTTTGCCAAAGATGGGGAAAGTTCGATGCCGGACGCCCACACGATCCCAGAACCTGCAGGAGAACTGGACGGGATGTCGATCATGGCAGTCACAGACATAAATAATATGCAAGCAAAAAGGGAAAATACACACACACACAGAAATAGGCTAAAAGAGTGCACAAGACGTGGAAAACCGTAGCGAACCAAAAGAAGTGCAAATGACGCTAAACGGTGTGCAAAGACAAGAAAATAAGCCTAGATGAGTCCAAAAATAGGTATATAAAGAGGACTCATCACACCCCCAGACTTAACCGTTTGCGCGTCCCGAGCAAACAAAACCTAAGCAGACAGGGAAAATGAACTAGCTAACAAAGAAATTGCAAAACGGAGTACCATGCGAAGTCGCATGCTCGCGTGCATAAAAATAAAGTAGAGGAAATTCTTAAGTATACAAAATATTTTATATTTTTCACAATGCGTAACAAAAATTTTATTATTACTCAAAAGTAGAATCACGGTGAATCATCCGGTCCTACGCAGGGTGAAAGTAGACAGGCCACTAAGGTGAGCATTACCGAAGACCGGGGCTCAAGATTACCCCCAAAGGAATCCACCAATGTCGGGAACCATAAGCTTGCCCGTTCGCACTCTCTCCACGGCACTAGTCAACTCAAGCGCAAGTCCGTAGGACTTCGGGTAATAATGGGGCTTGGGTTACGGTGAGGAAAACAAGGGTAAATATGAAGGGTATGCACCTAACCCAAATGAGCTAACGTACAAAACTAGTACCCGCTGCCCACAAAATAAACACGGGTGCACCACACCCCCAGACTTAACTTTTGCAACATGGGTGTGTGCACCGCCTACTCCAAATCCGAATCATCTCAAATAAAGATTTTCAATTAAACTTTTTCTTTTTCTTTCTCTTTTCTCTTTTTCTCTTTTTCAAATATTTTTCTTTTCAATATTTTCTTTTTCTTTTTACAAAATCAGCACATTTTTCTTTTGGGCACAACCACATATCACAAATACGAATCACCACATCACAACCCAACTTGAAAATACAAACTTTAAGCTCGACTTGGGTGTGCGACTAGGATCGGCTATGAGGCTTTGGCGAATATAGTGGAGCTGAATCAAAAGAAGGGTAGGCACAAAGGGGCTAGCAAGGGCGATGTTAGGAATGGGTACAAAGCTCAACCGGGCCAAAAGGTGGCCTACATCACTCTCACGCTAGACTAACCGAGTACCAATGCTTCAAGAATAGCTTGGGGCAAGTTCTTAGCAACCGAGAAAGATAATCCTTCCTCCCGACTCAAGCAATACGAGTCTAGTGGCGGCTACACACATTCCTACGCTACCGTTTGATTCACACCGGATTCACCAACTTTTGAGTAGAATAAGAAATATTTACGCAAATAGAAAAATATAGAGCTATAAGCATACAGAAAAATTAAATCTACACAAATTTCTATACAAAACGAGAGCAGTTGACTAGAAACACAGCAAGGCCAACATTTTACTCCGTCGCGCAATCCTGAACTAGCACAGAAATTTTCCAAATCGAACAAAGATACAGGTTCAACTCGTGACACGCAAACCGCTAAGCTCGCGCTCATGTGGGTGCAGTGGTGTGCGATGCAATGAACTGAAACAAAATAATAATGTAAAAGCTTCTAGTATGCAAAAGAAATGTGCACGTGCAAAAGGTAAACTGACTCTCCCCCAGACTTAAACTAAACAACACATCAAATGATAGAGAAATTTAAATCAAAAAGAGCTAAGGGAAGAGGTTACCCAATGCTCAGCTAGTGAGCATACCAGAAGACGCGTGAAAACTAGGAGCAGGCCCGCCATACGAAGAATCACAACCCCGCCAATGCGTAGTTTCCATGAATACCTGCAGGGGTGAGCTCCGCAAAAACAAAAGAAAAATATACAAAAAGAAATACTAAACTAAGCTGACATAAAAAGAAATAAAAATGCAGAAAATGAAAGATAAGTACTGGGGTTATTGTCATCCCAGCACGACTTATTCAGCAAAAGAAAAGTTCTAGCTAATGGGCCTATGAAAAGAAAAGTGCACAGGCAACTGTCCTAATATTCGTGTCGGTAACGGGTACCGATACGGCGATAGCACAGTTACCCCTCTACCTAGATAATAATACCTGAAAAGCTCAGGTAGAGGAAGCAGGAAATAAGATGAGGAGGAGACCTGGTCCTCGCTCATCTCATCACAAAAAGAATCCTTGCCTAGCAAGGTATCGTCCACCACAAGCTCGTTGGGGGAGAAGGTGTAGGCAGAGGCTTCAACTGCAAAAGGAGTAGGAAACTCCTCATGCAAGCTGAGGCACTCGCCGACAACCTGAGCGCAATGCTCAATGTCAACCCAACTCACCTGCAGGGAGTCAACCCGCACAGGCGCAGAAGGAGAAGGGGGGTCAAGGAATAAAGGAGAAGAAAAACTAAAAGAAGCGGAAATAGGGAGAGTGATCCCGGAATCACTCTCAGCAGGATCCAAACATAGATCACTGTCGGTGTCATGTGAGTCATGGCGAGGGGAAACTGAGACCACGAGGTCCTCGGTGGTGGTTTGGACCCCCTCATCCAACAAGGAAATAGAAATCTCCTCGCCGGCAAGGATTTCCTCATCACACCTCGGTACGTCACGGTGTTCCAAGACATAGTACTCACCATTGATGAGAATAATGTCCTCGTCACACCACGACGCATCCTCATGTTCCCAATTTCCAAAGGACACAACATCATCAACCAACTCACTAGAAAGGGGAGTAGGTAATTCATGCAAAGAAAGCGGAGGAGCAACATCATCAGAGATAATATGCGCAGGTTCCTCCGGGGGTGAATCAAAAATAGGGGAAGAAGGCACAAGGAGAGAAAGCGCCGCAATGTCGTCGCACTGACTAGTGGAAGGTCTGATGGGTGTGTCCACAGCAGTCCCCCATAAACAAGGTGGTACTGCGGATACATCATCAGAAACAGAAGGAGCGGCCATTTGAGCGGTGGATGAGACGATCCGGATATCCGGTTCATCATCCGCCTCCATCTGGCGCTGAAATTCTGCGCAATCTTTCAACACATGGTCGGTGCTACGACAACACAAACACCGTTTTCCATTACTCCTCGGTCCAGGTGGAGCCGGAGAGGAATATGAAAAAGGTGAAGGCGGAGAAGAGTAGTGACCATAAGACTGGGGTACGGTGTATGAAGTACCATAAGACAACGGTGCTCCATACACTGAACCACTAGAATTATGCTCCCATTCTTCAGTGGGGCACTCATCACTGCTATGCCTATAATCCCCGCACCAACGGCAATGGATATTTGCATAAGAATACATGGTGCAGCAAGAAATAATTCACCACGAGAACTTTCTAAGACAAAAATTAACTACTCGCAAGCAAATAAAGAGTGGAACAGCCTGCTATAGTAAAATAAAAACTAGAAAGGGAATAAAATAAAATAAAAAAAAATAACAACTAAAAACCAAAACAAAAATAAAACATGAAATATACAAATGAAAAGGGCAACTATCTCAAATCTTCCTCTCCAAAAACTCAAACGACTGTGTTCCCCGGCAACGGCGCCAAAAACTTGATGCGTGGATTACGGCAAGCGCACCGGTCGCATAAGTAATAAAGTTTGGGAATAAATCCCCGAGTGTCGGTCTCTTGAGGAACACAGTAAGGGATGAGTTAATGTCGAGGCGGACTTGAGATTGAAGTCCTCGGGTCGGATCTAAAAGGGGGGTTTAGATGGTGGCGGAAAATAAAGTAAAAATCTAACAACTACTCCTATGCAACGCCGCTATGCGATGCTTCGCCAGGCGGGATGGAAGACTAGTCGGGCCGCAATGCACCGAATCGCTTGGCGGATGGGCGAGTAGGCAAGCGTATGAGGTGTAGAGAACGGCGGAAATCCTACTATGCAGGCCGCTATGCACTGCTTCGCCAAGCGGGATGGAAACTACACGGGCCGCTATGCACCGAATCGCTTGGCGGATGGAAGAGTAGGCTAGCGGATGAGGTGGTGAGAATGGCGGAATGAGGGTCGTGGGCACCTCTTCGCAACGCACGCCACTAGCAATTGCTAGTGCGGCAAGGGTGGATGGATGGTGGAATAATAAGGCGCACCTCAAGCAATAATAACAAAATCACACAAATCACATAGACATGACAAAGTGCAAGATCATTAACTACAATAAAGTATACTTCATCAATACAAAGAGTTAAACTAAGCTATCAAATACAAGAGAAAGAGGTGTGCGAATCGACCGAATCCGAAGCCTTGTTGAGGGTTCACGGTTGGAATCCCGGGTTGTCAATCCGAGTCCAAGCTCGGTCCTCAACTGCGTCCGGGGTAGAGGAGGCTGTCACTCACTCCCAATGGACCCGTCTTCTTCGTTGAAATGATCCGTAGATTGCGGCTCCGGCCCTTCCTTGCTTGATGGAGAAAGCTCGGTCAAAACTCCGCTTGAAGCTTGAGGATGAAGGAGGAGGCCGAGAGGATGCTCCGGCGTTGATTTGGCGTTGAAAGCTTGCTCGGAGACCCTCCCTAAGGTGGGAGATGGAGGAAGACGGCGGAAACCCTCGTCTGGGACGAAAAACGGCGGAAGAATGTCGAACTCCGGAATAGGGCGAAACCTGCGCTATTTATAGAAAACAGAATTTAAACAGCGCGCACGATCACTGGCGCACGACCAATGGTCGTGCGCGATATAGTCAGTGATCGTGCGATATGGAGGCAGAAAAGTGGAAAAAGATGTCATGACTGCGCACGACCGGCAACGCACGAGTAGTGATCGTGCGCGGTATGGCTGGTGATCGTGCGATATGGCGGGACAGAACTTTCCCAGGAGAGGTCATGACTGCGCACGACCGATGATCGTGCGCCAAAGAGGTCGATGGTCGTGCGTGGGCAAAAACGCACGACCATTGACTCCTTTGCCAAAGATGGGGAAAGTTCGATGCCGGACGCCCACACGATCCCAGAACCTGCAGGAGAACTGGACGGGATGTCGATCATGGCAGTCACAGACATAAATAATATGCAAGCAAAAAGGGAAAATACACACACACACAGAAATAGGCTAAAAGAGTGCACAAGACGTGGAAAACCGTAGCGAACCAAAAGAAGTGCAAATGACGCTAAACGGTGTGCAAAGACAAGAAAATAAGCCTAGATGAGTCCAAAAATAGGTATATAAAGAGGACTCATCAGTTGTTGTGCACAATTGCTCTGGATTAAGCATTAGTTACAGGATTACAATTTACAGCTAAGTAAAATTCCTTTATACTGTGATTCAACTAGTTTTATTTCTATTGCAAAAAATCCTGTGTCACATAGTAGAACAAAGCATATTGAAATTAAATATCATTTTATTAGAGAACATGTAGAAAATGAAGATATTAGCTTAGAATTTGTTCCCACAAATAAACAAATTGTTGATATCTTTACTAAGCCTCTGGAAGAAGAGAAATTTAATTTCTTTAAATATGAACTTGGAATGTTAAATCTTGAGTAAAACAGTAATAACATAAGTATAAAACTGATTAATCATTAATTAAGTCTACTAATCTAGGTTTTAAGGATAAACATCAAAAGTGTCAAGAATCAACACTTAAGAAAAACAAAATTTTGACTAGTCAGTGTCGAGACACAAGAAAGTTTGTCGACATTGTATGTAGTAATGTGTCAAGACAAAAGAGTGTGTGTCGACACTATAGATAGTGATGTGTCGAGTCATTAAAGTAGGTGTCGAGACCTTAAGGTACATGTGTCGAGAGACATAATCCTTGTGTCGACTTGTGTCGACAGACAATAAATCCTTGTGTCGACACTGGGTATTTAAGCAAACAAAATTTTTTTTAGAAGAGACTAAATGCAGCGCGCCCTTTTGACTTCAGCGAAAATTTGACTATAAAAAGGGTGTGAGAGTAGAAGTCAACTATGCTTTCTTGATCTCTAGAACTTTTGATCCCTGAGTGTCGAGACCTAGAATTCCAATTAGTCGACACTCGTCATTCCTTTCCTTCACCTTCAATGGCTCTCAAGAACGACGAAAACATCTTCGAAGGTTACAAGCTTGTTCGTAATTGATTCCAGTCGGCGGATGACAACATCAATGAGGTGGTAAACCTAATCGATGAAGCTGGCTTAGAGTATTTGCTTTTTGAACCAACAAACATCTGGAAAAGAGAAGTATCATAATTCTTTTCCAATGCATCACTGGAATCAAGTTCAACAAAGGTTAAGTCAAAGATGAATGTAACAAAAGTGAAAATCACAACAAGAAGACTGGCCAAGGTATTCCACTTACTTAGAATTGACCAAGAAGAAGACTTAGACTCTTCCAAGACCGCAAATGCATTAGAATGGTGTGTATTTGCTCCAACCACCAAGCTGGGAAGTACCGTGCTTCGCAAAGGTATGAACAATCAAGGGAAATTCTAGTCAGAAATAATAAGGAAAGTGCTGCTGTGCAAAAAAGGAGCACGTGATAGGATATCAGCCAACATGTTTCAGCTATATTCTCGAGTAATATTCAAAGTCAAGACTGACTGAAGAAAAGTGGTCTTTGACAAGATTACATAATGTATTAAGAAGCCCAATTTGGGCAGAATAATAAGCCTCTACTTGGTATAAGCCATTCTTGATTATCTGAACCAGAAGACTGGAACAAAGATAAACCGTATGCGTAGAATGGATATGATTATTTTATCCAGGTGGGATAGAGTTCTATCCAAAGAGACACCTATAGTGGTAATGAAGAAAGAGAAAAAGAAGAAGGTGGTAGTGGTGGAAGAAGATTCTTCCAGTGAATCTGATGGACAAGAGAGTTCAAGCTCGTTCCATCCCCAAATATTTCTCTTAGGCCCTCATCTGGAACTATGGATCAGATGCAGGAGAAGATAATTCCAGAGAAGGAACACATTGAAGAAGAAAATCTCAATGTGCTTCCAACTTTAGAAAGTGAAATTGCTGGCAAAATAGTGATGGATGTGATCCTTGAACTGAACAAAGGATAAGGATTGATTGATGCTACTGCACAGGATCTGTAGATGACAGATGAAGACATTGAAAATGAAGTCTATAAGGAGACTGAAAAAGAAACTCATTTGGATAAAGCAGATAATGTTTAGGGGGAGTTAGAGGACATTCTCCCACAGGATCCTGTTCCTGACCCTACAGGTCCACAGGATGATATCATAATAGAAGTCCACTCCTTTGCTCAAGAAGATGCAAGGGTTGAGGGGGAGACAACCAATATGCCTCCTAACACTGATAGAGATAAAACACCAACAATAGTTTCAATTGACAACTCATCTGACTTTGAGGGGGAGCAAGCCTCTCAGCTATGGAAAAAGAAGATTGAGGAAGTTAAATAAAGGAGAAAAAGCTACAAGAAAACCACTCAGTCTGGTACAACTCCTACTCCTGATATGGATTTCAGTTCATTTCTAGTTCAACTACAAGTTCTGCTTGATCAGTAAAGGACACAACTAGAGAAATATGTGGATGAAAGCAATAAGGGGTTGTAGTTTCAGCTGGCCCAAGACATCAAATCAATACGATTTGAGGTCAATCTATTAAAGAAGGATATGACTAATTACTTCCATAGAGGACCATATGTTGTAGTATACATGGTAAAACAACAATCAGACTCAAAGAAGACTGAAGATGACATGGCAGTCAAACAAGGCTATATCATTGAAAATCAGAACATAATGAATGAAAATTTAATAGAAATACATGATATTACCCTGAATAAGCTAAAAGAACACACTACAACTCTAAAAGCAAAGATAGATAAACCTTCTATTATTGTTGAATCCAAGATCTCAACACAGTTAGATTCTATGGTTCAAGCTATCAACAATTCTACCAAAACCCTCACAGATAACTTGACCAAGGTAAATACGCATCTTACCTCAGGACCACATCAAACTGTTGATCAAGTAAGATTTCAGAAGAATGGTTTTCGAGCTCATATTGAAAGAGAAGTCATAAAGGGGGAGAGAGTAATGATTAAAGCAAGTTGATCTCCAATAGCATCAGAGCCACTCTAGGCTATCACCCCCTGTGTGATGATGATCAAACAGAGTCTGGCTGCCAACCAGCTCAGTTGGAAGGCATTCACCTTGCTGCTGCACAGATCATATATCCTCCTCCACAGTTTGAGGGTATTCATAATGTATTTCAAGCCATATACAGTCCTCCACCTGATGTTCAAAATGTGAGATGTGAAGAGGTGGAGATGACTAATGCTGCTTTGCTCAAGGAAAGGGAAGCACATTTATCAAAGAAGAGATTCAGAGAGCAAGCTGAAGCTAAGCCATACTTTGTGTAGTGGATTCCAAACACAAAAAACATTATACTCACTATATAGCAGTCTGTTAACAATAACAAATATGACGGGGAAATGGTACTCTGAGCAAGAATGGAAAAAAGCACACCAAGCAACAGGAGTTCATCTACAAGTTTAGAAGAGATCTGAAAGCGGGGGTGATTCCACTTAATTCAATTGAACCCTATAAGTATTTTCCAAAGCCTTACAACTATTTTGAAAGACAAAGGCTCAAGGCAGAACATATTATCAAATCTAAGAATGACAAAGGCAAGAAGATGGCAGATGTCAAAGTGCCTGAAGTAAAAGCAAAAATACAATATAGAAAAGATCAAAGAGCTAGAGGATTCTTAGAATTTGTTTTTTAGGCATTTTGTAACTTTACTTTTAGAATAGTATAACAAATTAAACAAATGTAATCCTTGAACAAATTTAAATGAAAGATTTGTTTGCACTTAGTGATATATGTGTTATTATTATTGTGTACATCTATGTTTAGCTCAGCATACTTTTCCTATATATTTTAATTTTAATATTGTTAGTATTGAAGTGTATATCATTGAATTGGGGTTATGACTTCTCCAAATAGGGCGAGATTGTTGGGTACATTGGACACAATGTACTTGATTTGAAGAAGCCCTTTTCAACTCAATGATATACACATGTTTGTATTTGATATATGTTTCAGTTTATGTATGCATTTTGCCTACTTAAGGTTTATTGGACAGGTGGACACAAGAAGCTGACTGGATTTTGAAGAAAAAATTGTCTAAGTACAAAGCATCGAGTGGAGTCAGCATAGTGTTGAGTAAAGTCAGCACAGTTGACATTTAGCAACCTATAGTGAAGAAAAATGGCAAAGTACAAATATGTCGAGACACTTCAACTATGTCGACACACTTGTAGAAGCTGTGTTTAAACGAGTCAGTTGTCTCGACACTTTGAAAACTAAGTCAGTTGTGTCAAGACAAGACAACTAAGTCGACACATAGAAGATTCAAGATAGTTGTGTCGAGACAAGTCAGTTTTCTCGACACCTTGAAGACTGAGACAACAGTATTGAGATAAGTCGGCTTACTTGACCCAATAAAGCTTAAGATAGTTGTGTCGAGACAAAACAGCTGTCTCGACACAAAGAATATAGGAAATTCTACTATATAAGATAGTGTCGAGGCAAACCAACTGTCTTGACACAATGAAAGATTAAAGTATAAAAGTCTTGATACAGGGTTGAGTTAAAATATGTAGAAATCAGGCAGACACTTTTGTCGAGACAATCTAACTGTCTCGACACTAAGCAGAATTAAAGAGGTTGACACAGAAGATGGTTATGTCGAGACAAGTCAACTATCTCAACACATTCAAGTTCAGATGAAAATTCTTCTAAGTAGAATTATGTCGAGACTACTAAGATGTCTTGACACAAGTGTCGAGACACTTTGGACATCTCGACACTTAATTTTTTGAAGATGTGCAGAGTCAACACAGAAGTGTCAAGACAAGTCAGAATTGTCACTTCAACAACTATAATGTGATACTTCAACAGAAACTGTTTAAGGGGATAATTTGAAGAATGATGTAAGATGTTGATATCATCATTTAGAAACCAGCCATCCACGAAGGCTATAAATAGAGGGGTTGTCTATACAAACATAAGAGAAGAAATAGACAGAATCGAAAACAAAAACAAAAAATTTCATTCTATTCTCAACCCGAGAAGGAGGAAGAAGATGAAGGTCTTCAAGAATATCTCCAGATCCTTTATCAAAGTCGATATGAAGATCAAGGTAGATCTGGTCTACAATTTCTTCAAGTTTATCAAGCCGATAACCATCAAGAAGATTGCAGATCCCGAGAAGCAACTTTTTAGTCAGCCAATTTATCAAGAAGACATTCATTGCTGATGAATTGAAGAATCTATACTAACATATATATCAGATTATAGATTTTCTATTTTCTGAAAATTTCATTTTTCATTATTACCTCTATATTTTGTAAGATCTCCTTGAGATCTGAGTGGGTAGGAGATCTTATCTCTAAGTTGCAGGTCTATTTTATAAAGGCTAAGGTAGGGTTCTCTAGGGACCATAGGTTGGTGATTTGAGTGAATCACTGAGTTATAGTCCTATTTTATAAAGGCTGAGGTAGGGTTCTTAAGGGACCTAAGGTAGGAAATTGGGAGAATCTCTGAGGTTGGACTTGTTGGTCTGAGTGTAGGTTTCTTAACAAAAACTGATCCTATAGGATCATTAGATCTGAGTTAAAGAGGAGGATCTATAACCTCATCTAGCGCATTGCTAGTGAGGAAGAAGGGGGAAGTGGATGTACCCTAGATAGTGAAACCATTATAAATTCTTTGTATACTATGTACTATGGATTACTTTTGCTTATGTTGTGATCTAAGTCTTTGTAACTACAAAATTAGTTAAGTGATAAATATTTGATAAAGTAACTTAAAAAAGTCACCTATTCACCCCCCTCTAGGTGATTATTTAACCATAGGATTATCTTTCACCACCCTAGCCTAATGGGGATCACTTCATTTTTTTATGCCCAGAACTATGTTTTTGCGCCACTTTGCCGCCATACCACCGCCCACTATCCTGAGGTCCTTCGGTCACCATTTCAAGCCAAATCTCAAGCGAGGAGTTCCTCTTGGCCTCCTCTAGTGTTGACAAGCCTCTAAGGTTCATTTAAAAGGATTTATATCTTAGGTTAGAGTTTGTTGGGAAAAAACCCTTATGATTTAGCTTAACAAAATATGTTTAGGGATTTTTTATCCTAGGTATATTACCCATGTTGTATAGTGAGGGTAATTTGGTCATAGAAATCCTAGGGTGTCTATGATATAAAGGATATAAGAAAGGCATACTGAATATAAGATAAAAGTCATGAATTGCCAACATGCATCAAGTAGAAATCGACGTAATTTCGACTGGATCTCGACACAATGTTTACTGGAATTCGACGTTACTTTGAATTAAAGTCAGAGCAACTTAATTTTGATAAGTCGAAGACACTTACGGGTTAAATCAACATAAGCTTTGACATGATATCGATGGAACGTCGACTACAGATATTTTATATAGACAGTTAGAAATCGATGTTGCTTCGACAAGAACTCGATCGGAATTCTTAACAGTATTTGTTTTATGGCTTCAATCTAAATTAAATTAATAAAAGGGTTTACATAACAGATTTTTGGATACGTTAGAGGATGTCGATTTATATATATATATATATATATTTATATTTATATTTATATAATGAGATACATAATAGAAGTTTGATTTTTTTATCATTAGAACAATTATCCCAGGTTATTAATTATCAATAACAGACGATCAAGAAAATCATATCAGATCGCGAGATGATTGAATTTGACAAAAAAAAGCTTGGAAGATCATCATCTACAATTGAATAACTTCCAGTATCAGTTGATTAGTTTTTTTTTGCTGAATCTAATAAGAGAATTAGTGATTATTCTTCTCAAAAGGAAGCTGCAATAGATTCCAAGAAAAGTATGAAAGATCGTCTAGAGATTGGGTTTATAATCTCTATTATTTTGGTATTCAAAGATTCATCAGAAGTTTCGGTGATCATCATTAATTGTACTCAAAAATCTGAAGAGAGGATACTAAGAGAAGAATTATCTTAACTCAAATTTTCTCTTAATTTTCTTTTTATATATGAGAAAAAGAGTTTTAAGAATCTCTCTACAAAGGATTCAGTGAGAGGTTCTAAGAGTCTCCTTGATAAAAGACACAGATTGTAATTAGTTCAAGATCTCCTTATTAAAAGATCTGGTGTTGTTCTAAGATTCTCCTGATCAAAAGGCTACACTGTGATAGTGAATTCCTACTAAGGGGTAGAAGAGTAGATGTACCCAGATTATGGGGGAACCACTATATTTCTTGTGTCTTCTGTGATTTTGTTTTCATTTCTTGTACTGTGTTGTTGTGCTGTTATTTTAATTATTTGCATCTGATTCTTGTTTATAGTTTATGTAAATGCAAATTATGTGAATTAATCAAAGTATTTGAAAACAATTTAAATCTCTATTCACCCCATCTAGAGAAAACTCTGAGGATTATAACAACTAAACTCCCATTTCAATTAGTATCTAAGAGAGGTTGATCATCAATAATCTAATATATAAAAGATTAATATATAAAAGTTTAACACCTTGATCAAAAGTTCATTTCAGTTGCAACAATATATTCAATTTTTTTTTTACAAAAATGACTTCATATACGTTTAAGGGATTTTCATCTACTAGGCCACCAGTCTGTAATCTTTATAAATTTACACTATGGAATGCCAAAATTAGACTGTATATGAACTCTATTGATGAGGGAGTTTTTGAATCAACCTTGAAAGGACTACCTATGCTATATAGAAGGGATACAGAAGGAAATATAAATGTAGAACCTGTGCCAAGAAATGAATGGTCATATGTGGAAAAGAGAGTTAAAGATTGTGATGCAAAAGCTATGAATATCTTGGTTTCTACCATGTCAGATGACATATTTCAAAAGGTTGTAGAATGTCTCTTAGCAAAATAGATATGGTATTCACTCTTAAGGATTGTTGATGGAAGTGCAGATGAGAGAAAGTGTAGAAGATCTCTTCTAATCACTCACTCTGAAAATTTCCATAACAAATCTGATGAATCTGTAACAGAGATGTATGACAGATTCAGTATGATAATTAATGAGTTAAATGACTAAATAAGGACATAACTCTCACAAAAATTAATGATAAGTTACTCATGTGCTTTCCCAGTGCCTGAGATTCCAGAATATGGGCTATTAGAGAAGCAAGATATTATAAGGAAATCACTACAGATGTTCTTCTTGGGAAATTAAAATCTTATGAATAATTATTAAAAAGTAAAGCTGAAACTAAAGATAAAGAGAATAGCTTATCATCTAGAGAAAATCAGTTGCATTCAAAGTTATTGTTGATGAACCAACTGGTACACAAAATTAAATGTTCAATCTTCTAGCAAGATGATTTAGAAAATGGATTAAATCAGAAGGTTCAAGAAGAAGAGATAGAAGCATGGAAAGACCAAAAATTTACAAAACTCCTAATAAGGAGATAATTTGTTTTACTTGCAGAAAACCCGGACATATTTAAACAGAATGTCCAGAACATCAAAAGGGAATATCAGGCTCAAAGGATTAAAAGAAGAAATATCTGAAGAAGAAGGATAAGAAAAATGGAAAAGGTTTTATTGCTGAAACCTAGAGTGACACAAGATCAGAATCCAGTTCTTCATCCGATAATGAAGAAGAAAAAGCTGCTGAAAAAGCTTGTCTAATGGTTTTGGAGACAAAATTTGAACATGATTCAACTGAGGTACCAGATTACTTTCATGATATAGAATTTACTTCTAATGATTTTAAGATATGTTTTAAAGAATTTTGTATAAATCAAATAGAACTTGAAAATCAAATCAAATCATTAAGACAAAAATTAAAAATATATGGAGACTGTCCTAATGATATTAAGCAAATAGAACAAGATAAGCATTTAGAAATTTAGATACATAATTTGCTTGAACATATTAGAAAGTTAACAGAAGAAAATTCTTCATTGAAAAAAGAACTATCAAAGGCAAAAGTCTTTGAAGACTCCTTGAATGGAAGGAGTAATCAGCTTAAGTATGTTACTGTAAACCTTAAGAAAAGGTATGAACAATTGGGTCTAGGAGCAAACACTAACATAATAGTAGTAGTTGATAATAAACCTGCTTGGAAAAATCCTGCAATATTCATTAAAGCAAAGAATGTACCATCTACAATAGTTCAACATAACTATTCAAACTTCAATAATGATAAGAGAAAGTTTAAAGGAAAAAAGTGTTGCAAATAAACAACCAATGATAGATAAGAAACAAAAAAACAATAGTTTCCCTAAATTAGGAATATGCGGCAATTTCATATCGACGAAAATGTTATGAAATGTCAACTTCAAATTGACGCTTTTTGATTATTGCGTTGACTTCAACTCGACGTATGTCCCTTGAAAGCAATTATTTTTATAAGATTTTTTTTTTAAAATGATGTTTGTCATTATTATTTTATCAAATGTCTTGTAACTGGAAGCAGTTGGTTTAAAAGACCAACACTCTTTTATCCTAAGGGATATTATGAAAGGCCTGTATATACTTTCATTACTCCTTATAATGGAAAAGAAGTAATGGGTCTAAAGTAACCTGGATCCCAACTAATGTTAAAATTCATGTGTCAGAAAATGGATGTCCTTCCACAAATCAGCAGTTGTACCTGAATAGTGGATGCTCCAGGCATGTGACTACACAAAGAAATTTACTGATAAACTTCAAGGACATAAATGGTCCCAAGGTGGTATTTGGTGATTCCAATTATGGTCAGACAAAAGATTATGGAATGATCAAAATTGGGGATATCACCTTCGCTAAAGTAGCTTATGTTGAAGGACTTCAACATAATCTGATTAGCATTAGTCAACTTTGTGATAATAAATACAAAGTTATTTTCACCAACAAACATTTTCAAATAGTAAATTCTAGAATAGATGATATTGTGCTAACTGGTTCTTGAAAAGACAATATATATGTTATTTAATTTGATTCTACTAACAACAAATTATGTTTATTCAATACTGAGATAGACAGGAATGAGTTGTGGCATAGAAGGCTTGGCCATGTAAATCACAAAACCATACCAAGGCTTTCAAAGAATGAGTTAGTGAGAGGCTTACCAAAAGGTAAGTACAGAAAAGTCAATCTATGTAGAGCTTGACAGCTAGGTAAACAGGTGGAATCTTCATTCAAACCAATTTGTATTAATGCTTTGGGAATGCTTAATAAAGCTCATTATTCTAAAATGTATTAATTTTAATTACAAATTTTGTTGGGAAAAAACTGCATAAGAATTCAATTTTTAAGTCCGCACTCAACGTAACATCAACTAGAAATTGATGGAACGTCAAATTCTATTCGACGTAACGTTTAAGAGATGGTTCTTATGAAGAATATTGGATCCATTCTACGTAATGTTGATTTTATTCAACGAGTGCGTCGATTATCATACTTTTGAATACGTCGAAAAGAAATCAATGCTACGTCGGCTAGCAAAATTATTATGCCTAAATTTCTTGATGTATCATCTATTTCTCTCCAAACTCTTAATCTTCCCCGCTCTATTTTTTGCTACTTTTTCTCTTTATTCTCTCTTGTAATCCATGTAGGTATCTGGAAATTACTTATAATCAAACATTTTTAATGATGAATGAGAAAGAATTATTGGAGGTTCTTGTTCAAGCCCTAACACTATTGATTACTGGATTTATAAAGAAATTCTTGGTTTTTAGAGATGAATGCAATGGTAAACTTCTAAAACTTCAAAATTACATAAATGAGATATCTAGCTCTATGCAACTTCTTGATCAACAAGTTGATCAGAGTGTAATCCCGGCTGAAGTCTTTAAATTATTCTTTAAAAATTTAAAGAAGGGGGAGAAAAATTGAGGCTGGGATGGAAGTATTCAAAACTCAGATTGTGTTTGAACGGGTAATACAAATAATGAAGAGATTTCAAATTTGGCACTAATGCATAAAGAATAGACAGAGTTTTATATTCTCGTCCATACTGTTGGGACCATTTATCCCAATGTCCCAAATTTGTAAGAAATCAAACAAGTCAATGACACACACATAAGGTGTATTTGATTTGTATTTAAGTTAATGTATGTAGGTTAGTCCTTGTTACAATGATAGGACAGGTGAACTCAAAGGTGTTAGTTGGATAGGCAAGAATTTGCCTAAGTCCACAGGCGTTGAGTGGTGCAAGCTCACTGAACGCTAGATTGTTTAAGGAATGATAGCTGAACAGATAAAAGTAGCTAAGTACACAGGCGTTGAGTGGAGCAAGTTCACTGAATGCCAGAAGTCATGGAAAGATGATAACAAGCAAGAAATTTGGCTAAGTCCACAGTCATTGAGTGAAGCCAATTCACTTAATGCCATATGCTAAAAATCACTGAGATTGGTGTGGACAGTTAAAGGCTAGGCTTCAGCAACCTGAAAATCGGCTAAGTCTACAGGCGTTGAGTGAGGTCAAATCACTCAATGCCATTGATGACTAGTTCTAGTCATCCTTTTTGGGGGTAATTTAATAGTCAAAATTCCTGAGTTTTATATTATTTTTGTTATTTGTATGCTTGTTATGATTATTATAAGAACATATAGCTTTATTATATGTATTGTTGTTAGTTTGTGTTATTAGTGTTATATGTTATAGTATAGTTCATATGTAATGTTATTTTATAATGTTTAATATTATGTGTTTAGTTTATATGTTTATGTTCAATATTTTAGTTTATATGTTTATATTATTGTCATGTATTTTGTGTTTAGTTTTATTTTCTTATATAACTAATTATTGTATTAGTTATTAGTTTTATGTTAGTCTTAATTAAATAGGATATCATGATTATGAGCTAATGTTTATTTTATTTTGTAGGTGCAGCCCTTGTCCAAGCCCATGCTACCCGAGCCCCTTCAACAAGCTTGGAGCAGCACTATTGGCCGAGCCCGACCCTCTTCAAGTGCTACAAATGCAGCCCCTTTAATTTTAGAGCAGCCGGCCACCTTCTACAAGCAGCCCTCTTCCACCAAGCAGCCCGGCCCCCTCCACTTGATGCTACCCGAGCCCCTACATGAAGCCCAAGCAGCCCATGCAGCTTTGGAAGCTACCCGAGCCTCTCTCCCCTCATAAAGCCCACATTTTGGAGCAGCCCATATGCCTTGGCCGGCCACCCTTTGGTTCCTCTCATGCATGCATATTTTTCCCTTTATTATATTTTTTTCTCTCCTCATTATTGCATGCATATGTTCATTTCCCTAAGCATGGCCGAACCCTCACCTCTCTTGCCTCTTCTACATAATTCCATTCATTCCCCCTCCCCATTTTTATATTCCCTATGTCATTCCCATTATACAAATGCATGCATGAACCCCTCTCTTTCTTCTTTCATTTAATACATGCATGCATTTCTCTCCCCTCCATTTAATTCCATGCATGAACATTCCTCCCCTTGCATGGCCGGCCACCCCTTAGTCTTCCCCTTCTAGATGCTTCCCTCCATGCCTATAAAAGGAACCCACATCCAATCCTAGAGGAGTTGATTTTTGGCTTGAAGCAAGAGAGTGCTTTGTGAGAGAGTTTCTATTATTGTAATTCTCATTTCTTAGTCTTTTCTTCTAGTTGTAATTTTTAATTGTTGTCTTAAAATTTCGTTCAAGTTTGTTTTGTTTTAGCATTGTACACCTTCCTTTTTAATAATAATGCAATTGTTCTTCTCTTTTCATTTTGTTATTTCTCTTTCAATTATGCATAACTAATTCCTTATAGCATTGGATTGTGAGGATCCATGAAGTGAGATGAGAGATTATTATCTTTCTTAGTTTTATTTTTGTCATTTCATGCTCGATCCTTCTTTGATTTATTTTTGCGTCGACTCCGTATTTCCGGTATACGGTAGTAGGCCTTGTTCTCATTTCATAGTAGCCGAGAGGCTCATGATTTGAAAGATCACTCAAAGAAGGAAGGAGTTGAACGCAATCCTAGAGATAGGACGACGTAAATCCTCCGGATTGGAGTCAAATCCAATAGTGCGGATCACCCCGATAATGCAACTTTAGGCTTCTTTGGTTTGTAAAGAGATTTCGATCGAAGAGTCTATAAGTTAGGAGACCTAATGCTCTAGCGAGATTTTGTCTTATTTTCGGATCCGTCACGGTCGAGTATGGTTTGCAAAAATTAAAACTATCTTTATTTTTATCTCTCTCATCTAACTTCATGGTGAATCATTGATCGAATGCTAGCTTTTTATTATAAGTTTTTCGTCTCGTAATTTGTCTTCCTTTCCACTTTAAAAAAATCCCAAATCCTAATAGTTTTCCGGTAGGATAATAGTTAAGGCGTGAGTAGAAGTAATTGACAACCCCGTGTTTAAATACGACCTTGGTACTACAATTCGACAGGTACGCTTGCCTGTTCGGGTTTTGGCCCACCAAGTTTTTTGGCGCCGTTGCCGGGGACTTTTCTTCGTCAATATTTTGAAAACGCTTGCGCTATTACTTCTACAAAAATCAAAAAAAAAAAAAAATTATATTTTATATATTTTAATATTTATAATCAACCCACTTCACTTTATTTCTACCCCACCTAAAATCTCTCGAAAAGGGTAAGGGGCTTTAAGCGCCACCATTTTACCTAGTACCGGGCGAACCCTTCACCGGGTAGTCCTCGGGAAGTTCGAGAGCCAAGCCGTAAAAAAAAATCTATTCAAAAAAAAAAAAATTCCTTTCTTTTCTTCTTTTTCTTTCTTTTCCAAGCTTTCATTTTCATCTTCCCTCGCTTTCTTTTGCTAGTGCATGACCCGAGCGAATCCGTCGCTACTTGTTGATTTGGACCCGGAAATCGAACGCTCCTTTCGGAGACAACTACGATTCGGGGCTTCCACTTCTCAAACAGCGGTTGAGGATTCCTTTGGGGATTGTAATTTTAATTCTGAAATGGGAGACCCTAACCCAGGAGTGGCTCAGCAAAGGACCATGTCCGATTATGCTCGACCCAATCTGGAGGGGACTGAAACAAGTATTGTTCGACCTGCAATTGCGAACAATAACTTCGAGCTTAAGCCTAGCATCATACAAATGGTGCAGCAATATGTACAGTTCGACGGATTACAAGATGAAGATCCGAACTTGCATATTGCCAATTTTCTTGAAATCTGTGACACCTTCAAAATTAATGGTGTCTCAGATGATGCGATAAGGCTAAGACTCTTCCCTTTCTCCCTAAGGACTAAAGCCAAACAGTGGTTGAGTTCTCTTCCAAGAGGATCAATCACTACTTGGAACATTTTAACTGAAAAATTTCTTTCTCGTTATTTCCCCCCTGCTAAAACTGCTAAGCTGCGTAATGATATAACTTCATATTCTCAAATTGATTCTGAGACCCTCTATGAAACTTGGGAGAGGTTCAAAGAACTTTTGAGAAGATGCCCACATCATGCTCTGCCTGTATGGTTGCAGGTCCAGACAATTTATAATGGGCTAAACCAAGAGACTAAGCAAATGATAGATGCCGCTTCCGCTGGTTCTTTAGACCGCAAAACTCCGGAAGCCGCTCTTGAGCTTATCGATGACATGGCGATGAACACTTATCAGTGGAATTCGTCCAGGTCTCGCCCATCTAAACCTGCAGGTATCTTCGAGGTGGATTCGGTGACGCAACTAGCAATGCAAGTGGAAATGCTCAACAAGAAGATTTCGGAGATGACTGCTCCCTCCGCTGCTAAGGTATATGAAAATGCTGCTGCCGCCGAGCAGGTGGATTATCTGGGGAACATACCCAGGCCTGCTCAAAACAATTCTGCCAATAATTTTTCCGCTTTTTCGAATTTTTCTTCTCCTCCTGGTTTTAATGCTGCTACGAACTCTTATCATCCCGGATGGCGTAACCATCCTAATTTTTCTTGGAGTAATACTGCTAACGTAGCACGCCCACCGCACGATTTTACACCTCCACCACCACAACAACAAAATTTTCAAAAACCTTCCCCTTTGGAAGAGATCTTTGCTAAGTATATAAGCTCAAACGATACCACTATTAGAAACATAACGGGATCAATTAAAAATTTAGAAAATCAGGTCGGCCAACTCGCCAAGGCTTTTTATGAGAGACCACCTGGAACTCTTCCCTCGAACACTGAGCCTAACCCAAGGGAGCACGCAAATGCGATTTCCCTTCGGAGCGGTAAGGTTGTTAACGAGCCCACCCCAAGGGAAGAGCCAAGGGTTACCCCCACGGAAAATGGCAACATAGATCTTGAAAAAGAAACACCTATTTTTGAAAAAGAAAAGGATAGCTCCATTATCTCTGATTCTGCAAAAGAAAAAAATAGTTTTCAAAATGATGCTCCAGTTATTATAAACGAATTTCCGCTACCTCCTTATCCAGCTAGACTTAGGCAAGAAAAACTAGATAATCAATATCAACGTTTTCTTGAAATTTTTAAACAAATTCATATTAATTTACCATTTCATGAAGCGATTAGTCAAATGCCGAAGTACGCAAAATATCTTAAGGACTTATTAACGAATAAGAAGAAATTGGAAAATCTTTCTCATGTAACATTGAATGAAGAATGCTCGGCAGTCATTAAAAATTCAAATCTTCCGAAAAAGATAAATGACCCGGGTAGCTTTTCAATTCCTTGCGTCTTCGGTGATTTATTCGTTAAACATGCGCTAGCGGATCTAGGAGCGAGCATCAATTTGATGCCTTTTTCTTTATTTAAAAAGCTTGGTTTGGGCACTCTCAGCCCTACGCGAATGAGTATCCAATTAGCTGATCGTTCGATTAAGTATCCGTTAGGAGTCGTTGAGGATGTGTTAGTGAAGGTCGACAAATTCATCTTCCCGGTGGATTTTGTCATTCTCGATATTGAAGAGGACATCGAGGTCCCTCTTATCCTTGGTCGTCCCTTCCTAGCCACCGCTCGCGCTATCATAAATGTGAGTGACGGAAAACTTTTTCTGCATGTAGGAGATGATGAAGTAGCATTTGATATTAATAAATCGATGAAAAACTCTTTACAAAATGATGACTCTTGTTTTTTCATTGATGATTTAAAAGAAGACTCCTATTTTTCTCCAAACGATTTTTCTTCTCTTTTTTTTGGACCCTCATCAACTAATTTTGAAAATACGGTTATGTCCGTACAAACTATTTTTGAAAATGAAACTGACTTTAAACACAAGAATCTTGAAAATTTTACTTTTGAAAAAGACAAAAATTTGAACAACTATTTTGATAAACCACCCGATCTTGAAACGAAAATATATCACGATAAGAACTGTCGCCATCATAAAAATTTTAAACCAGGCGATCATGTTCTTCTCTTAAATTCACGATTACGCATTTTCTTTGGAAAATCTAAATCTCGTTGGTCTGGACCGTTTGCGGTCAAGGATGTTTTCTCTGATGGAACTGTGTTACTTTCGCACCCGGAGAGGGGTGAATTCAAAGTGCATGAACGCAAGCTTAAGCTCTATTTCTCTAATGATTCTGTGACTCCTGCAAAGGAGAATCTTCTTTTTGATTCTTAGTTTATTATTACTGATGGACATTTTTATTTTGTTATGGACATTTTTATTTTTCTTGTTGGACTTATTATTATGAAACTCTTTTATTTGGATTATTGTAATAATAATAATAAAAAAACATTATCGGGCAATCTGCCCATGGACTCTATTTCTTTTTGCTTTTATTTTTGCTCTTCCTACCGGAGGCACATCAAGTACATGATCGTGGTCGCCGCTCCACCGTTGCTGATATCAGATGGATCAAGTCATACCTGCTGACGATCAAGTACTCCAAAAAGCAAGCATGGGGGAGCGACATCCGCCTTCATCTCACAAACCCGGGGAAGTCCTGTTCCTTTTCCTTATTTATTTTCCTGCATTTTTCTTTTTCTCTTCTTCTCAGTCCCCTTCTTTTTCTTTATGTTTTCTTCATTGAGGGCAATGAAGAATTTAAGCATGGGGGGGTCTAGTTTCTTTTTGCCTTTCTTTCTGTTTCTTATTTATTTAAAAAAATGTATGTTTTAAATTAGTATAATATTTTATGTCGTCTAAATCTAAAAATTCAAAAAAAATTATAAAATATAAAACCCAAAAAAATTAGAAAAACAAAAAGATCAAAAAAATTTTGTGCTTAAAATCGATTTGAAAAACAAAACCTAAAATTATTTTCTATCTTTATTTTCATGTTGCTTCTAGTGAAGTGTAGGCCCATGCGGTTTTTGTAGTTCTATATAGATTACTTTGAAAATGGTTTTCTAAACCTATCATTTTAACATAGTTTAGTTCTACTAGTTTCTTTTTCTTAAATATAGGCATCCGGTTTTTAAGTTATAAGCTAGCAATACGTAGTTATGTCTTTTTATTCGGTTAGTTACTTACGAATGGTTGCTAGGTATCATTAGTTCTTTTTCATTTGCGGGGTAGTCTTTCTTGGTGTCTAGAACTTGTACCAAGCTACTCTCAAAGCATTTGCGCCGTTTTTATGTTCTTTAGAAATGATTTAGGCCACCATTTGAATAGTTTGAGCTTTTCTTGCCCACCGAAAACATAACCCTTGCAAAACAATTTTGGGCCTTTTCCTTATTTTCATTGTTTTTAGCTCCACCTTTCATTTCATCTTGTTCACCAAAGCCAAATGCCCGTCCTAATTTTTGCACTATAACCTTGAGCTTAAAAATTATTTTTGTGGGAGGGGTATTATATTATTTTGGAAATGAAAAGGACAATTATAAAGCTTATTTTTGGAGTTTCCTTATCGATTGTTATTCAAAAAGTGAGAAAGAAAAAAAATCATTACAAAATCAAAAAGAAAAAAATGAATGCAAAAAGTTTATGGTTGGCCAAGTTTAGAAAAGAAAAATTTTCATGGCCTTGTTTTTGTAGTTTCATATTGGAGAAATGACATACTTGTTATTTCTCAATTTTTATGTTTTGTTTATTTTTAAGCTCACCCTTGGTTTAGTGTTTAAGCCATTATGTTTATCTTTGTTTCCATTTCCTAATCATTCACCTAAACCAAGTCTTAACGCCTATTAGAAGCCCTAATGATCTTAGAATGTAAATTCGCGTAGTGGAGAAAGTGTGAACGTACAAGCCTATGGCCACCATCATTGATGGATTTCTTTGGAGGTTATCTTGGAGTGTTTTAGGGTTAATGATTATCTAGCAACCTAGTAGTTTGTTAATGCGCCGTTTATTTAGAACTTCTACTTTTGTTTTCCTTATTTTCGTTTATTTTGGATGCCTTGTTTTAAGATTTAGAAATGTGTAGACTTTTATTATGTTTTAATGAGATTTTTAGGATTGCACTTTCAATGTTTCTATTGCGCACTTCTCACCCCACTAGTTGATAACATGAATATTAGGATAGTTTAATTTTTCATGTTTTGTTTTTCTTAAATATGAAACCTAAATTAGCTTTGTTTATTTTCTAGTTCCTTCCCTAGTTTTCATTTTTATTTGCTTGAGGGCAAGCAAATGTTCAAGCATGGGGGAATTTGATGACTAGTTCTAGTCATCCTTTTTGGGGGTAATTTAATAGTCAAAATTCCTGAGTTTTATATTATTTTTGTTATTTGTATGCTTGTTATGATTATTATAAGAACATATAGCTTTATTATATGTATTGTTGTTAGTTTGTGTTATTAGTGTTATATGTTATAGTATAGTTCATATGTAATGTTATTTTATAATGTTTAATATTATGTGTTTAGTTTATATGTTTATGTTCAATATTTTAGTTTATATGTTTATATTATTGTCATGTATTTTGTGTTTAGTTTTATTTTCTTATATAACTAATTATTGTATTAGTTATTAGTTTTATGTTAGTCTTAATTAAATAGGATATCATGATTATGAGCTAATGTTTATTTTATTTTGTAGGTGCAGCCCTTGTCCAAGCCCATGCTACCCGAGCCCCTTCAACAAGCTTGGAGCAGCACTATTGGCCGAGCCCGACCCTCTTCAAGTGCTACAAATGCAGCCCCTTTAATTTTAGAGCAGCCGGCCACCTTCTACAAGCAGCCCTCTTCCACCAAGCAGCCCGGCCCCCTCCACTTGATGCTACCCGAGCCCCTACATGAAGCCCAAGCAGCCCATGCAGCTTTGGAAGCTACCCGAGCCTCTCTCCCCTCATAAAGCCCACATTTTGGAGCAGCCCATATGCCTTGGCCGGCCACCCTTTGGTTCCTCTCATGCATGCATATTTTTCCCTTTATTATATTTTTTCTCTCCTCATTATTGCATGCATATGTTCATTTCCCTAAGCATGGCCGAACCCTCACCTCTCTTGCCTCTTCTACATAATTCCATTCATTCCCCCTCCCCATTTTTATATTCCCTATGTCATTCCCATTATACAAATGCATGCATGAACCCCTCTCTTTCTTCTTTCATTTAATACATGCATGCATTTCTCTCCCCTCCATTTAATTCCATGCATGAACATTCCTCCCCTTGCATGGCCGGCCACCCCTTAGTCTTCCCCTTCTAGATGCTTCCCTCCATGCCTATAAAAGGAACCCACATCCAATCCTAGAGGAGTTGATTTTTGGCTTGAAGCAAGAGAGTGCTTTGTGAGAGAGTTTCTATTATTGTAATTCTCATTTCTTAGTCTTTTCTTCTAGTTGTAATTTTTAATTGTTGTCTTAAAATTTCGTTCAAGTTTGTTTTGTTTTAGCATTGTACACCTTCCTTTTTAATAATAATGCAATTGTTCTTCTCTTTTCATTTTGTTATTTCTCTTTCAATTATGCATAACTAATTCCTTATAGCATTGGATCGTGAGGATCCATGAAGTGAGATGAGAGATTATTATCTTTCTTAGTTTTATTTTTGTCATTTCATGCTCGATCCTTCTTTGATTTATTTTTGCGTCGACTCCGTATTTCCGGTATACGGTAGTAGGCCTTGTTCTCATTTCATAGTAGCCGAGAGGCTCATGATTTGAAAGATCACTCAAAGAAGGAAGGAGTTGAACGCAATCCTAGAGATAGGACGACGTAAATCCTCCGGATTGGAGTCAAATCCAATAGTGCGGATCACCCCGATAATGCAACTTTAGGCTTCTTTGGTTTGTAAAGAGATTTCGATCGAAGAGTCTATAAGTTAGGAGACCTAATGCTCTAGCGAGATTTTGTCTTATTTTCGGATCCGTCACGGTCGAGTATGGTTTGCAAAAATTAAAACTATCTTTATTTTTATCTCTCTCATCTAACTTCATGGTGAATCATTGATCGAATGCTAGCTTTTTATTATAAGTTTTTCGTCTCGTAATTTGTCTTCCTTTCCACTTTAAAAAAATCCCAAATCCTAATAGTTTTCCGGTAGGATAATAGTTAAGGCGTGAGTAGAAGTAATTGACAACCCCGTGTTTAAATACGACCTTGGTACTACAATTCGACAGGTACGCTTGCCTGTTCGGGTTTTGGCCCACCAGCCATACAGCTATATACGTTTAGTATAGCCTATTCTGTCAAAGTCTGGGAGATTCTGTTAAAGAAAAATAAGTTAAGTCCAGAAGCGTTGAGTGAAGGCCATTCACTCAACGCCACTCAATGTCATACTGATTTGTCAATGCCATAGAGGATAGACAGGAAAATCCGTCTAAGTAAAAAAGCATTGAGTGAATCAAGTTCACTCAATGCTAGAAGAAGAAATCTTTGAGTCAAGCTCTAGCAGTCAAAGACAAGGGGAAAGAGTGAAACAAAAAAATGGCTAAGTACAAAAGCATTGAATGTTGAAGCTACACTCAATGCTCTCAACTCCATGCAGTGGAGCTATTGCGGCCAAGTACAAAAGTGTTGAGTGAAGGCCATTCACTCAACGCAATTTAACACCTTCACACAGAGCAAAATTATGCTAAGTACAGAAGCATTGAGTGAAGCCAGTTCACTCAAGGCCTCAGCAGAATGCAGAATGCAAAGCCACGGCTAAGGCAAATAGCATTGAGTGAAGGCCATTTAATCAACACCACTCAATCCCAAGGAAACTGTAAAATATGCTAAGTACAGAATCGTTGAGTGAAGGCCATTCACTCAACACCACTCAATTCCTGAGTCGATTCTGTGAATTTGGCTAAGTCCAGAATGGCTGACGTCAACATGAGTCAGCAAAAGTCAACAAAGTCAACTCAATTCGAAAATGTTGCGGGAAAGCTGCAGAATGCCTTTGATGGCGCCGGAGGCCAGCGAGTTGTCCTTTTATGCAAAAGGAAAGTGATAAAGCTGTAATTAAGGTGGGACCCACGACACAAAGAGCCATTGATCAGCTTACAATAAAAGGGAAAGATTGGTTGAGTCGACAACATCAATTAGGGATTTCTATTTACATATTCTTGCTGTTGAACACCGTCTTCTTCCTTGCCTTCTTGTCGAGCCTGAAGAAGAAGTTCAGATCAGATAACCTGAAAGCAAAAAGTGATAGCTATTGCGATCTTAACCGGTGACAACAGTTTAGAAATAAATTTCTGAAAAGGAAGAGAAGCAGAGATTTAGGATTCTACAAAGTCCTGTTCCTGTTTGAAGAAAACTCGACAATCTTCAACATTAGATTCTTCCAGTACAAGCCATCCATTACTGAAGATCTGATTTCTTATTGCTATGGAGAAGTTCGAGCAGAGACATTTTAAGTTTAGGAAACAGACACAAAATCAATCTCTGGTGTCAAATCGTTTTCACCATCTTCTAATTTTTGTAGTATTCATCTTTGAATCTGAGAGTAGGATCTTATTGATCTGATATTATAGGCTTGCTGTTATAAAGGCTGAGGTTGGATCCAATTCTAATCTGAGTTATAGGGCTTTTGTAGCCTGAGGTAGGTGATTGGTGAATCACTGAGTGGTAAGCCTTATTGCCTGAGTGGTAGGTCTTAGATAAGACTGAGAGGTCCTGCGGGATCTGTGCTGTAATCTCTTAGGAGCCTAGTATTGGTGTTATGCATATTCTAACACACTGTTAGAGAGGTAGGAGGGACAGTGGACGTACCCAAGATTGGGGAACCACTATAAACATATGTGTCATCTGTGTGTGTATTGTTGAAAGCTTAATCTAACTAATCACTAGACACAGATAATAAAGATAAAGGTCTAAAGAACCAAAAAGAGACCAAAAACCTATTCACCCCCTCTAGGTGTTTAGCTGACCTTGAAAACAAGACTTTCATACATTATCAGAGGGAGGTTACTCTTTAAGGACTCAATAATCTGAGTAGATCTCCAAGGTTAGCAAGGTAATCTATCCTTATGGGTTCAGGAGTGAAATATAAGGAGCTGGGTTCCATGAAGCTTCCAATCTGTAGGAAAGAATGATTTGATATCTGGAAGGAGAGGGTTTGACTGTTCATGGAAGTAGCTGACCCTGAGATTTTTATCACAGTCAAAGAGAGACCATTCATCCCTATGAAGGTCTAAGTTCTGGATGCAAATGTCTAGACACCTAAGACCTATGCTGAGATACCAAAGGATGAAGTTATTCTGGCCACAATGGACAAGAGGGAACAAAATATAATTGTGTGTGCCACAGATGACTCCACTTTCCAGAATCTAGTTCATTACAAAACCTCCAAGGAAATGTGAGACACTCTTGCGATATACATGAAGGGCATAGAGAAAGTGAGAGATGACAGAAAGTCCATGCTCAATCAAGAGTATGAGGCCTTCAGGAAGAGCAAGTTTGATAACATAACTGAGTACTATGAAAGATTCTTCAGGATTGTCAATGAGTTGAGGACATATAATATAATCTTTAGCACCTATGAACTGAATGACAAGTTTCTCAGATCTCTAACTAGAGACTGGGATACTAAGATCTGTAATGCCCCGAAACTCGAAAGGGTGACGGGTGGCGTTTTGACCTTAATCTGGGTTTTGCTAGAGGTGACACGGCCTGGGACACGGGCGTGTCCCAGGGCATGTCATGCTCGGGTTCGGCGTTGGTCGCGTGGTCGATAACTTTGGAGTCAACGATCGTTGGGGGGGTGAACATGGCCTGGGACACGGGCGTGCCCCAGGGCTTATCAGTCACTCAGATCCTTACACTCAACGATCGTTGAGTGAGGGACGCATGGCCTGAGCCCAGGCGTGTTTGGGTCCGACACGGGCGTGTGCAATTCGACACGGGCGTGTCGAATGCCCATGTCCTCCTCGGGTCATGCGGCGGTTTATGCTAAGGCAGTTACACGGCCTGGGACACGGGCGTGTCCTAGGGCGTGTCTAGCACACAGCATGTGACACGGCCATATCACATGGTCGTGTTGTGCTCGGGTTGTTTTTGACCTGTGACATTGGGGGAACACGCCCATCGACATGGGTGTGTACTGGCTAATACTGGCTTGCCAAGCCTGACACGGGCATGTTAGGTGCCCGTGTTCTTTTCGGGACGCGTCGGTTTCGACGGCGAATGGGTTACACGGCCCTGAACACGGCCGTATTGCAACCCGTGTTCGGCCTAGGATTTCTAATTTTGGGATGAATCGTTGCCGTTCGTTTCCTTAGTTTGGGATCCAACGGCTGGGGGCTGTTCCAGAGGAGATAAACTCGGGAATGGGGCTTGAAACCCCTTATTCTACTTAAGCATTCTCTTTATCAAAATCTAGAAAGAAGGGAGAGCAAGGAGGAAGAAGGAGAGCTAGATCCGGGCACCAGCGGAGCTTCGGAGCTCCAAATCGTGAGCCGACTTCGGATCCGCGGAGACAAGGAGATTGCGGTGCTTTCCATCCACATAGATTTCCATGGCGCCAAGGAAAAATGCTAGGGTAACGATTCTCATCCTAGGACATGTGAAATCCTCTTTTCCTTTACATAGGAAGCCCTCTCACGCGAGTGTATGATGAGTTGAGGCGTTCCTTGGGGTAGATATGTAAAGTCCCCCTTGTGTAGAGTCTGTATGCAAGAACGGACATAGGCATGATGTGTGAAGCTGTTGGTACCCTAGTTTGATTTGAGTTCAGTCTAGTCTTTTTAGTCCCTTGACCCAAGAAATATCTATGGTCATTGGTTAGTAGTCTAGCTGTAGAGTCCCCGCTTTTCCAGATGAAGAATTTGGTTAAGTAGGTTTTTCGTTCGACTATAGTCGAACGCCGCTCGACTATCGTCTATCGGCTGATCGACGATCGTCTATCAGTTGGTCGACGCTCTGTCTGCGTTGATAGCTCGACTATCTGTTGATAGGTCGACTATCTGCTTGGTTTGATAGTTCGACTATCTGTCCTGATAGCTCAACTATCTGATAGTTCGACTATCTGTTGATAGATCGACTATCTGTTCCACTTTGATAGGTCGACTATCTGTTGATAGGTCGACTATCTGTCGTCTTTGATAGTTCGACTATCTGTCCTGATAGTTCAACTATCTGATAGCTCGACTATCTGTTGATAGATCGACTATCTGTTCTGTTTTGATAGATCGACTATCTGTTGATAGGTCGACTATCTGGTTTCTGTGATAGGTCGACTATCTGCTTGATAGGTCGACTATCTATTTGTGTTTGGTAGTTCGACTATCTTCTTTGATAGGTCGACTATCTGGATCATTCGACTATCTGCCCGATAGGTCGACGATCTCCGTGCATCGGTCGACGATCTCTGAGGGTCGTTCGACGTTTTCTGTCTGCCTTTTTATTTTGTATTTATTTATTTTATTTAATAAAATAATACATTATCTGGCATGTTATTTCAGTTGTTTTATGATAATATTTCCAGGCAATATATGCTCCATCTCTTTTGCCTGAGTAAAATCTTTTCAGATAAAGTTGTTTGTCTTATTAGCTGTCATTGTATTTTACTTTATCAGCGGTCAGTCCTTTATAGTCGTTAGACTGAAAAGTCTTCCTTTTGCTATAAAGAGGTTATTTTTGATGTGATTTTATTTAGTACTTTATTATCAGATTGCTTCCTGTAGCTTCTTCGAAAGAGGTTTATTCCTTTTATAGAATATTTTTGCTGCAGAGATTGTTTGTCCTTGTGATATTTGCAGCCCAGGTTTCAAGTTTCAGAAGAAGACAAACAGTTCAAATTAAAGAGAGCCGTTGCTTGTTGCTGTTATAAAAGGAATCCTTTGGTGAAGGATTTCAGCTAGCTAACGAGTTATTCATTTAAGCATTCAAGCCTTCATCAAGCTCAAGTTCTTTGCTCTCAGCAATATTGATTCAACTGAGAAGTGTTAAGCTCTTCTGCTCTTCTTCAACCTGAGTTCTCCTGCTTCCAGGAAGATTCTAACTTAGTGTTATTTTGAAGAAGAAGAAGAAGAAGACAGCTGCTTGAAGATCTCTAATTTTATTATTTATTATCTTCTTGTAGTTTTTCCTTCAGATCTTTCTGAAGAGTTTTCTGCACTGAAGCAAGACTTCACCTGGACATCTTTGAGCCAGGGGGAGCCTTGATTCTCTAGAGCTTTCTAGCTCAGTGCAAGTCCTTGTGCTTCTCTAATCTTTGTAAAATAGAGAAGACATCTTAACCTTCTTTCCCCCTCCTGTACAGGGTTATTACTCCCTTCAAAAGTATCCCTTGGTGGCAGGGCACCTGATCAAAAACCTGTGTTCGGTTTTTAGACACCTGATCAAAAGTCTAAAGGGTTCTAGATCTACCTGAAGCAGATCTTGTGGTGGCAGGGCACCTGATCAAAAACCTGTAGTGGATTCCTACCGTTTGGGTAGAAGAGTGGACGTACCCAAGTTGTTTGGGGAACCACTATAAACTCCTTGTGTCGTCTGGATTGCCTTGTTTATTTCCTGCATTGTGGCTGTGAATAGATATAACTAGGTTGCTAGTTGCTGATTAGGTTCTTAAAGTCTTAACTGTAATTACAGTTGGCTTGAGTTTGTGCACAACACTTGTGTTAGGCTATAGGGTTAATTCTATATCTATAATCTTTTCATTCCACATTTCACTCCAAGGGAGTTGGATAGACCATTAAGTTTTGTCTAGTGCAAAATTTGATAACTCTATTCACCCCCCTCTAGAGTAGTAGTATCTATCCCTTCACTTTCAATTGGTATCAAAGGGAGGTTGACTGACTGAATAGGCTAACACCTAAGTCACAAGATCCTGATAGATATCAAAAGTTTATAGATAATCACTATCACTATCATGGCCCAGTCCAAGGATTATTCTAGCACCAGACCTCCAGCATGCAACTTAGCTAAGTTTGGTATCTGGAAGGCAAGGATAAAATTATATATGAATTCTATTGATGAAAGCATCTTTGCTTCTATTTTGTCAGGACCCCCAAGAGCACCTGCTGCTGCTTCTGCCTCATCATCTGATTTGAGTGCAGTGCCTCCTCCAGATTATAATGACGAGTACAAGAAGGCAAAAATAGCAGATGCCAAGGCGATGAATATTCTGGCTCAGACAATGTCTGATGAGGTTTTTTAGAAGGTTGCTGACTGCTCCTCAGCAAAAGCAATGTGGGATACACTGAACCAGATTGTAGCTGGTTCAGCTGATGAAAGGAAGGACAGAAGGTCCAACCTTATCTCACAGTATGAGAACTTCAAGAAAACTGATGCTGAATCAGTTGAAGCCATGTACACCAGGCTCAGCTCAATCATCAATGAGCTGAGGACCCTTGACAAGGACATATCATTGACAGAGGTCAATGATAAGATTCTTATGTGCTTCCCTAGCACATGGGATCTGAGGATCTGGCCCATCAAGGAAGCCAGAAGTACAAATGAGATTTCAACTGAAGCCCTTCTCGGCAAGCTCAAGTCTTTTGAGCAAGTGCTGAAGACAAGGGAAGCAGAAGCTGAAGCAAAGACCCCTAATCCAACAAGAAAAGAGCAAACTCTAGCTCTTAAGGCTGCTGATGCTTCTGAAGGCAGCTAATCAAATGAGGAACTAATGGCATTGTTTGCCAAGAGGTTTCTCAAGATGGGGAGAAAGGAATTCAGGAAGAAGTCTTCTCGCTATGAAGACAAACCAAGGTATGACCGTTCACCTGCTAAAGAAATTATTTGTTATGGTTGCAAGAAACCTGAACACATTTTACCTGAGTGTCTAGAGGAGAAGAACAAAGACAAGAGGAAAGAAAAGGAACAGCACAGGAAGCACTCCAAGCCATCCTCCTACAAGAACAAAAAGAAGGAGAGAGGTTTCATTGCTGAAACCTGGAGTGATTCTGATGAAGAATCCTCCTCCTCAAGCTCCAGTGAGGATGAGGAAGAGAAGAAGGCAAAGGAAGTTTGCCTGATGGCAATAGATGCCTGCAGCAATCACTCTGCTGCAGAGAGTTCAGACTCAGAAGAAGAAATGCCAACAGAAGATGAGGTACTATGTTCTTATGACTTCACTTCTGAAGAATTTAAATTAGATTTTAAATCCTTATGCTTAGACTTAATTAGTTCAGAAAAGGAGATAAAAGAACTTAGAAATAAGTTAGCTGACTCAGAATTAATTGCTACAGAAAATATTAAGTTAAAGGAAGATCTCACTACTTGTAGTGAAGAAATTAAATTTCTTAAAATAGAGTTAGCTAAGTCTAAGAGGTTAGAAGAATCACTTAATGGTAGAAGTCTTAAGTTATTAGAAATAACTAGCATGACTAACACCAGGTCTGATAATAACAAACTAGGCTTAGGAGCTTCTCCCAGTGAACCCCCAGTTATTCTTAAAAATAATCTTTCAACTCCAGTGAACTTCATTTCAGCTAGTGGAATGAAGAACACTGAGCAAGTAAACCTAGTTAATAAAACTTTAAATAAAGCTAAGAGAGAAAAGAGAAAGAAATTCTTTAAAGAAATGCAAAGAGCGTCGAACGCCGCTCGATGATCGGAAGCTCAATGGTCGAACGAAGATCGACGATCTGAGCGCCCATCGTCAAACGTCGATCGACGTTTTCAATATGATTTTCAAAATCATAATCAATACCATAGAAATCTAAATGAAAATAGAAACTCTAGGTTTGTTGACCCATCATCTGCATGGAGAATTCCACCTAGGAGATCTCACCCATTAGGTTATCACCCTCAGCCTGCATTTTCATTTATTTCTAGCTTTTCTTATGTGAAAAACAAGGGACCCAAGGTTACCTGGGTCTACACTGTCTAAATAAATGTCTTGCAGGTGAAGGCCTATCCAATCACTCAAAATAAGTGGTATTTGGATAGTGGATGCTCCAAGCATATGACAGGAAATAAAAATCATCTGTCAAAATTCAAAGCTAAGCTCGGCCCAAAGGTTATCTTTGGAGATTCCAGCTGTGGTCAGACAGAAGGCTATGGCAGGATTACAATTGGAGATGTTACTTTCAAGAGAGTTGCATATGTGACAGGACTGAAGCACAATTTGATCTCAGTCAGCCAGCTATGTGATGCTGGCTACCAGGTTTCATTTTCTAACTCTTCTTGCAATATTACTTTAAATAATAATGTTGTTTTAGTAGGCATTAGAATAGGTAATATTTATTTAGTAGATTTCAATTCATCTCACTCTGAAATCTCCCTGTTTAATGAAGTAACTCTTAATAATAATTTTTTGTGGCATAAGAGGCTTAGTCATGTTAACCTTAAAAATATATCTAGGTTATCTAAGCACAACCTTGTTAGAGGTTTACCTTCTTGCCCCTACAAGAAGGAGAGCCTATGCAAGGCTTGTCAGCTAGGCAAGCAAACCAAAAACTCTTTTAAATCAGTAAACAAGAGTGATTCTCCTAGAATCCTGTATCTACTACATTTGGACCTTTTTGGCCCAATAAATGTACAGAGTTTAGGAGGGAAGTATTACACCTTAGTAATTGTAGATGACTTCTCTAGGTTCAGTTGGGTTTTCTTTTTGAGAACTAAGGCTGATAACTTCAAAGCCCTTACAGATTTTCTACTATGTGTGCAGAGTGAGTACTCTACTCATGTGGCCTTGATCAGAAGTGATCATGGTACTGAGTTTAACTCTCTTCTCATGTAAGAATTCTGTGAGAGAGAAGGTATCAAACATAGCTTCTCAGCTCCTAGAACTCCCCAACAAAATGGGGTAGTTAAAAGGAAGAACAGAACACTCATTGAAGCTGCTAGTACATTGTTGGCAGATGCTAATATGCCTCTCTCCTATTGGGCAGAAGCAGTTAGTACAGCCAATTATGTCTTGAATAGAAGTTTGATACACAAGCTTAAGTGTAAAACTCCTTATGAGTTGCTTAAAGGAAAGAAACCTAAAATTAACTATTTTAGAGTTTTTGGTTGTATTGTGTATATTCATAATAATAATAAAGAATATATTAGAAAGTTTGAAGCAAAAGCTTCAATGGGAATCATGCTTGGATATTCCCAAGTAAGCAAAGCTTATAGGGTTTATAACAAATCAACCTGTAAAATTGAAGAATCTGTGCATGTATCTTTTGATGAGTCTCAGATGTTTTACAAGGAGAAGGAAAGTTCTCCTTCCCCCAGTTCATTGCAGGTACCTGATGCTACTCAAGAGATTCTCCAGCTATCAACTCTTCAGATCACTGAATCAGACAGTGATGAGGACATTGCAGAAGCTGTTGTTGTACCACCAACAGTAGATCAAATTCCTCCTGAGGAATTAATCCTAACTGTTGCTGAAGATCACATCCCACCTGCTGATATTGTCACACTTAGAGATCACCCTACATCTCAAGTGATTGGAGACATATCAGCTGGTGTGCAAACAAGACATCAATTAAGACAGGATGTGATGCACGCTTGTTTCCTCTCACAGGTTGAGCCCCTCACCTTTAAAGATGCAGAGCTAGATCCCCACTGGATCATTGCTATGCAAGAGGAACTCAATCAGTTTGAGAGATGTAAAGTTTGGACTTTGGTTCCAAGACCTAAAGGCCAACTGATCATAGGCACCAAGTGGGTGTATAGAAACAAGTTGGATGCAAATGGAATTATAGTAAGGAATAAAGCTAGGCTTGTAGCTCAGGGCTACAGACAGGAGGAAGGTATAGATTATGACCAAACCTTTGCTCCTGTTGCAAGGCTAGAAGCAATAAGGATCTTCTTGGCCTATGCAGCCTTCATGAAGTTTAAGGTCTTTCAGATGGATGTCAAAAGTGCATTCCTAAATGGTGAGCTTAAGGAAGAGGTGTTTGTTGAACAACCACCAGGGTTTGTTTCTTCAACTCAGCCCTCACATGTGTTCAAGTTGCAAAAAGCTCTTTATGGACTAAAGCAAGCCCCTAGAGCCTGGTATGAGACTTTAGCTAGTTTCCTGTTAGAGCACAACTTTACTAGGGGATTAGTTGATAGAACCCTCTTCGTCAAGCATCACAAGGACACAATCCTATTAGTTCAGGTGTATGTATATGATATTATATTTGGTTCCACTGATCCCAAACTGTGCAAAAAGTTTTCTAACTTGATGCATTCCAAGTTTGAGATGAGTAGTATGGGTGTGCTGTCTTACTTTCTTGGTCTCCAAGTTAAGCAAGATGCTGATGGTATCTTCATATCCCAATCCAAATATGCCAAGGAATTGGTAAAGAAATTTGGGATGGCTGATGCTTCAGCAATGCCTACACCTATGGCTACTAATGTAGTTATTGATTCTGATGATCATGGCAAGCCAGTTGATCAAAAGAATTATAGGGCCATTGTTGGTTCCCTATTGTATTTAACTGCAAGTAGGCCAGATATAATGTTTGCTACATGCCTTTGTGCTAGATTCCAGGTCAACCCCCAGGAATCTCATCTGATTCTTCTAAAGAGAATCCTGAGATACCTGAAAGGATGTCCAAATCTAGGACTTTGGTACCCAGCTGAGTCAGAATTTGAATTAATTGGATATTCTGATTCTGATTATGCTGGTTGTAGAGTTGACAGGAAGAGCACCTCAGGAACTTGCCAGTTCCTGGGAGAGAGATTGGTCTCTTGGTTCTGTAAGAAGCAGGCTTCTGTCTCAACTTCAACTGCAGAGGCTGAATATATAGCAGCTGTCAGTTGTTGTTCACAGATCCTGTGGATTCAAAACCAGCTTGTGGATTATGGTTACTCACACAAGAATACCAAAATCATGTGTGATAGTACCAGTGCTATCTCAATTGCACAAAATCCAGTGCACCACTCTAGAACGAAGCACATTGAGATTCGGCACCATTTCCTGAGAGATTGTGTGGAAAAGAACAAGATTTGTCTTGAGTTCATATCCACTGAGTTTCAGAGAGGTGATATATTCACCAAGCCCTTAGATGAACAGAAGCATCTGTTCTTTTTAGTTCAACTAGGCATGATCAATGAACGAGACTAAGTGTGACTATATCTGCCAATGTTGAAACTTGTTTGAAGATAGTCGAACGACGTTCGAAGATAGTCGATCGGGTCAAGCCCATCGTCGACCTATGGTTGATGAAAGTTTGTCTAATTGAAGATCGTCGACCGGCGTTTGACCATAGTCGAACAAGTCGAGCTCATCGTCGATCTCTGGATGACGACAGCTTGTTGTTTGAGAAGCCAGAAATAGTCGAACGATTGATCGACTACTCTGCTTCTGGACCGATCGTCGAACGGCCGTTTGACCATCGGGTCCAGTATCTTTTAAATAGATCGACTATCTCCGGTCTAATATAAAGCCGATAGTCGACCTAGGTTAAAAGATCTTTTGTTTTATCGTCGACGGAGCGTGACTTTTCGCATTCTGTCTTCCCGCTTGCGATTTTCTGCCGCTTCGTCTCCTTCGTCTTCTCCGTCTTTCTCGCGCATTCTCCAACAATTCAATGGCGGTTCCTCCAGCAGTGCTAGCTGTCGTGAAGTTCGATGCAAGTTTCAGCGTCGATTTTGACGCATTCAGTTGCTGTGAAGCAGGAGTTGTGGAAATTCTTCAGTTATGTCGAGATCAAGGTCTAGAAAGATTAATGTCGACAAGGATAAAGATAAATGTTCCCGAGATTAAGGAATGGGCTTTCACTTCGTCATCCACTGACGATTCGATGACTGGCACCATTGGCGGAGAAGAGGTAACTTTAACTCCCGCAGTTCTGACTGATGTTTTTGGTTTAATAAATGGTGAAGAAGATTATGAGCAAGATGCTCAAGAGTTTGGAAGAATGCTTACTGAGCTGGGACATGCAGAGGGCATTCCCACGAAGTTGCTCAAAGTTAATTTCCCCTTTAAGATTAAATTTCTTGCTGAGATAGTTGGAAAAGTGCTCCTTGGGAAGCACTCTGCTCATGACAACGTTACAAGGCAACAATTTGCACTGATGTGTGCAATTGTTAATCGGAAAAAGATTGATTGGGCAGGAGTAATGTTTGATTTAATAAGGAAAAAGAATAGTAAGAAGGAAGTTACCCTCGGAAGGGTATTGGAATTTTTCTGAAATAAAAGTATCCTCAGCTGCTGGTCTCCGTTGCAACAACCATAAATGCGAGTAAGAAGATGGACCCGAATCTGTTCTCCAAGTGGAAGAGGACCTTTGTGAAGCCCGCTCTCACAGGGGTTGCTCCAGCGACATCAGAGAGCACTAGGACTGATTCAGTCGCTCCTCAACCTCAAGAAGCTGGCTCAGCTCATCTTTCCCTTCCCTCATCTTCTTCTGCTATGCAGTCTGCTTCAGTTGAAGTTCCATCAACTTCAACTGAAGTACGACTTTCTCCCTCTCCTGTTCGAGAAACAACCACGGTTGTTCTTCCGTCTCCTCCAGCATCTCCTCTTCCTTCTCATCTGGCTAGGATATCAACTCCTAGCTTTGATCTGTTAGGATCTGAGAGGATTCCAACACCTCCTCAGTCCCCTATTTAGTCCCCTATTCATTCTCTAGTTAACACTCCTGTTAACTCTCCAGCTCCATCTCCAATTCGATCTCCAGTCCACACCACTTCTCATCCTAATACTACAACCCTCTCTGCTGCATCTCCATCCACTGCAATTCCATCATCTTTTGAGATAACCCCTGAATTCATTTCCAGCATTTTGGAGTTAATTACCCCTTCAATCAAAATCATGATTGAAGAGGCAATTGCTCCACTTGCCTCCTCTATTGCTACCTTAACTGCCTCCATCCAATCACTCTCTAAATCTGCTGAGCCCTCTTCTTCAAGGGGCCTGGTTTCAGTTTCCACTGAAATCAGGCAGGGGGAGATGTTCTGTGAAGATGTCTCAGAGCCTCCAGCCTCCCTTCCAGCAATTCTTCCAGCAGTTCAAGAAGAGAATGCTCCAGCTCCAGCTCAAGATCAATCTGTTGCAGTGTTATCTGACAAAGAAATATCTGATGCTATTATGTTATCTGAATTTGCTGTGAAAGTCTGTTTAGAAGATCTCACCACTCCCTTGGTTGCCCATTTTCTAGAAGGGATTATTACATCCTACCTAAATGAATCCTGGGAGTTGGTCAAATATGAAGGTAATTCACTTATCCGCTTTGTTGACGAGTCAATTAATTTGCTAGCGTGTGAATTCCTAGAAGGAATGATTTTAGCTTATTTAGCAGATTTGTGTTCATAAATCTACAGATTATATTAAAGAAGATCTAGCAGCCCAGGTTATAGTAATAGTGTCAGAAGCTGCTCCAAATATTCCTGTTGTTCAAATAGATCCAGAATTGGATTCTTTTTTAGATGATATAGAAGATGCGTCTGAGAATCAAGAAGAGAAAGCAAGAGAGGCTTGGAATCAAAGAGTTCTATCTTTGTTAAAAGAGAAAGAAAAAGATTTGTAAGTTGAAAAGTCATCTGTTTGGGATGATTCCCCAGGACTTGATTTGGATGTCCTTCTGGCTCAGGATGCCATAGAAGAGGAAAAAGAGAAAGCTGATCTGAAATTAAAGGAAAAGGCTGTTTCTGAAGCCTATGATCCATATGACAATCCTCCATCATCTCACTCTGATGATGAGGATGATTCTGATTTATCTGAAAATGCTAAGAGAAAGAAAGCTGCTCAAAAGAAAAGAAAAGTTGTTGCTCCTCCTCCTCCCAATCGAGAAAATGATACTCCATATTATATTCTTAAAGGAATTGACCCCAAATCAAAAGAATTTCAACATTGGATATGGTTCTCCAAGAACCAGCAGAAAGAAAGAAAAAGATCTAAGAGGTATGATAGTCCTGTTTCAAGATGGACTCCCAGAGGTCCTCCTCCTCCACCTCCCAGTGCAGGAGCCTCTAGGAACCCTTCTGCTAATCCATCTGCCTCTTCTGGAAAATCTGCACCTTCTCAACCTCAGTCAAGGAAGAGCTCTCAAAGTTCCCAAGGCAGATCTTATTCTGGCTCTCAAAGACCTGTTACTGAAGTAAGAAAACAAGTGAAGGAGGTTGTGTATCAAAGACCAACCTTTTCCCCTCCTCCTTCTCCAAAGAAAAGAGTTTCTTCTCAAATGCCAGTACAGTCTGAAAAATTTGTTTCAAAAGGTAAGTAGTTTATTTTGTTTAAATATTCTAGCAAGAACTTTGCTAAGTCTGCTCCCTTGTATTACCTAGTTAATCAAGATAAAGAGGTTGCTCCTTCTGAGACTGCTTATGAAAGTCCTGAGCTTGATCCTAACTTTAGAATGTCTCGTTTTCACGAATTAGTTGGAGCAGCTCAAATCAGAAAAGCAAAAGCTGAAGGGAAGGACACCACTGGATTAACTACTATGTCTACTTTCAGAAAGAAGGAATTCGAAAAGTTCCAGGTTAGCCCTGATATATTTGACCCTTCAAAATATATGGAAAAGCATCCAGAGGCAGTTGTTCCAAGGGCTGCAGAATTAAAGATTATTGGTGAGCAGGACTTGAAGATGTCAAAGAAAGAGGCTATTGATCCTCTGAGGAAAATTTCTTTTGTTCCAAGTTCTTCTGACTCTGTGCCAGATTCTGTAGACTCTTAATTGTTTTTGATTGACTGCTGTTTTATATCTATCTGTTTGATAATTGCTAGTTAATTGCTATCCATTTCCTGTATTGATTATAGTGTTCTATAGCTAGCTCTGTGTTTTAGTTTTTTAAGAGACTTAACTCAAATAGGGGGAGATTGTTGGTACCCTAGTTTGATTTGAGTTCAGTCTTGTCTTTTTAGTCCCTTGACCCAAGAAATATCTATGGTCATTGGTTAGTAGTCTAGCTGTAGAGTCCCCGCTTTTCCAGATGAAGAATTTGGTTAAGTAGATTTTTCGTTCGACTATAGTCGAACGCCGCTCGACTATCGTCTATCGGCTGATCGACGATCGTCTATTAGTTGGTCGACGCTCTGTCTGCGTTGATAGCTCGACTATCTGTTGATAGGTCGACTATCTGTTTGGTTTGATAGTTCGACTATCTGTCCTGATAGTTCAACTATCTGATAGTTTGACTATCTGTTGATAGATCGACTATCTGTTCTGCTTTGATAGGTCGACTATCTGTTGATAGGTCGACTATCTGTCGTCTTTGATAGTTCGACTATCTGTCCTGATAGTTCAACTATCTGATAGCTCGACTATCTGTTGATAGATCGACTATCTGTTCTGTTTTGATAGATCGACTATCTGTTGATAGGTCGACTATCTGGTTTCTGTGATAGGTCGACTATCTGCTTGATAGGTCGACTATCTGTTTGTATTTGGTAGTTCGACTATCTTCTTTGATAGGTCGACTATCTGGATCGTTCGACTATCTGCCCGATAGGTCGACGATCTCCGTGCGTCGGTCGACGATCTCTGAGGGTCGTTCGACGTTTTCTGTCTGCCTTTTTATTTTGTATTTATTTATTTTATTTAATAAAATAATACATTATCTGGCATGTTATTTCAGTTGTTTTATGATAATATTTCCAGGCAATATATGCTCCATCTCTTTTGCCTGAGTAAAATCTTTTCAGATAAAGTTGTTTGTCTTATTAGCTGTCATTGTATTTTACTTTATCTGCGGTCAGTCCTTTATAGCCGTTAGACTGAAAAGTCTTCCTTTTGCTATAAAGAGGTTATTTCTGATGTGATTTTATTTAGTACTTTATTATCAGATTGCTTCCTGCAGCTTCTTCGAAAGAGGTTTATTCCTTTTATAGAATGTTTTTGCTGCAGAGATTGTTTGTCCTTGTGATATTTGCAGCCCAGGTTTCAAGTTTCAGAAGAAGACAAATAGTTCAAATTAAAGAGAGCCGTTGCTTGTTGCTGTTATAAAAGGAATCCTTTGGTGAAGGATTTCAGCTAGCTAACGAGTTATTCATTTAAGCATTCAAGCCTTCATCAAGCTCAAGTTCTTTGCTCTCAGCAATATTGATTCAACTGAGAAGTGTTAAGCTCTTCTGCTCTTCTTCAACCTGAGTTCTCCTGCTTCCAGGAAGATTCTAACTCAGTGTTCTTTTGAAGAAGAAGAAGAAGAAGACAGCTGCTTGAAGATCTCTAATTTTATTATTTATTATCTTCTTGTAGTTTTTCCTTCAGATCTTTCTGAAGAGTTTTCTGCACTGAAGCAAGACTTCACCTGGACATCTTTGAGCCAGGGGGAGCCTTGATTCTCTAGAGCTTTCTAGCTCAGTTCAAGTCCTTGTGCTTCTCTAATCTTTGTAAAATAGAGAAGACATCTTAACCTTCTTTCCCCCTCCTGTACAGGGTTATTACTCCCTTCAAAAGTATCCCTTGGTGGCAGGGCACCTGATCAAAAACCTGTGTTCGGTTTTTAGACACCTGATCAAAAGTCTAAAGGGTTCTAGATCTACCTGAAGCAGATCTTGTGGTGGCAGGGCACCTGATCAAAAACCTGTAGTGGATTCCTACCGTTTGGGTAGAAGAGTGGACGTACCCAAGTTGTTTGGGGAACCACTATAAACTCCTTGTGTCGTCTGGATTGCCTTGTTTAATTCCTGCATTGTGGCTGTGAATAGATATAACTAGGTTGCTAGTTGCTGATTAGGTTCTTCAAGTCTTAACTGTAATTACTGTTGGCTTGAGTTTGTGCACAACACTTGTGTTAGGCTATAGGGTTAATTCAATATCTATAATCTTTTCATTCCGTATTTCACTCCAAGGGAGTTGGATAGACCATTAAGTTTTGTCTAGTGCAAAATTTGATAACTCTATTCACCCCCCCCCCCCTCTAGAGTAGTAGTATCTATCCCTTCACTTTCAGAAGCCTATCCGGACAAGTCGGTCAGGATCTGTGATGTTGCATTTCATAATAACCGGAGAAGACTCCGTGTGAATGGTTGTTTTTCGGATTTTCTACGAGGTAGATTGCAACAGGGAGCCTTGGAGACTAACTCCAAGGTGCACCCGGAAAACTGGGCAAATGCGGGATGTTGCCAACATGGTGGTCGAGGAGCCAACTTGAACATAACCGGGTTATGTGAGTTGTGTGATGGAAACTGGACTCGGGGAGTCTTGACCTGCACATATGGCTTAAATTGAAGTTGCGGTATGAGCACGGGTCAGGAAAAACCATACTCGATCTATGTCGTTCAGTGGAACCGTTGGCATAGATGAGGGTCTTTGGCGATCTATGGCTTTAATTGACGTGACCAATGCCAGGAAGATAAAATGCTCATATGGTTGGCCGTCCAAGGGACTGTGGTGAGACAGGAACGTCTATGGCTTAAATTGATGTGATGTTGGCCGATTCGCCGTGAATGTGCCCTGAGTGCACGGGGTGTGTGGTCGTGCGTTCCTACGCCTGTGATGAAGTGTGTTTACACTATACTGCTTTGTTATGCTAATAATGTGCAGGGAAAGAGCATTGTCGCCCCGAGTTGGGGGCGGGGTCGTTATAATTGGGTCAGCATAGCTGACCGTTGCTTTTATTTACCACCGTGCGGTGGATTGTTGCTTGCAGGTGCTGCGGAGCCGAGCGGTAAATAGCGGGATAAAGCCCAAGTTTCTGTGCCGGCCCTCGAAGGTCTAATTTTGAGTGTGTTTTTCTTATTTACTCATGTGTGACCGGCCTGTGTGCCGAGGTTTGGAAGACACTTTTATTAAGCAAACTTTTGTAAGGCCATAAGGCCAATATTTGTGTAGTATACATTCCTATGGGTTTATTGTAGTGGACTGTCATGCTTGGCTGGGTTCTTTTATCAGTGCAACTTAATAATTTGCTTCTGCTAGGTACTCTGTGTAGGACATTGTGATTGGTTGATTGGTTTCAATAAGTAACCAACTGGTCTGTCCGTAGTATATGGCATCGGGCCCCGGCCGGACCCACTGTTATATGTTATGTGATGGATAGGGGTGTTACAATTTGGTATCAGACTACCGGTTTCAGTCAAGTTTAAATGAATTCGTGGGTGAATTTTATTTTAGGGGTGGTGAGCACATGTGTGTGCGTCATCGTTATAACATGAAAATAACCCATGAATGTCCACTTAGGAATGAAAATACATATGTTTGAGGAACCTGTGTGTTCCTATAATTGTTGTTTGCAATATTGTTTGGTCGCTTATCTGTGTTTTCCACGATTATTGGTTACCAGGAGTGGTGCTGGACCATCAGAGCGGCCAGGTTCTGAGGCAAGCAACACACCAAATGATGCGCCTGTAACACCTCCTTCAGCCGAGACCATTAGATTGGTGGCAGAAGCTGTATTTGTAATGGTCAATGCGTAGCCTGCGAGGCAGGTGCAGCAGCCTGTGAGGCAGGTGTAGCAGCCTGCTCCTGCTGTGGAGCAAGTACCGCTCCAAGCGGCAGAGCCTAAGATGGTGGAACAGGTGATGGTGGAGCCAGAGTTGCCTCGGAGAGCAACTGAGAAACAACTTAAGCATGTGATGGGTTAACATCCGCTAGTGTTCTCGGGAACGGGAACCCCAACTCAGGCAGAGGATTGGCTATCGAGAGTTAATAGAGTACTGACAGCAACGGAGACTGAAGAGTGGCAGAAGACCAGGATTGCGATGTTCTTGCTGGATGGGGACACGAGGTTATGGTAGGAAGGGTTGGAGCTACACCACCTGAGGGGAAGGCAGTTGGCTGATGTCTTTATGGAGGTATTTTCGAGGTTGTTTATGGCTCGATACCTCCCCTCATCTCAGAGGATCGCGTTGTAAAATGAGTTTCAAAAGTTGGTGCAAGGAGATAGCACTGTGGACAAGTATCTCCAAAAGTTCACTCGTTTGGGATGATACGCAAGAGCTACCTTTGCCGATGAGGAGCGCAATACAAACCGTTTCTATGAAGGGTTAAGAGATGATTTTAGGTTGTTACTTTTGGGGCCTATGGCGCAGGGTTTCATGATCTTGGTCAACTCGGCCCGGTCCTTGGAAAAGGACATGAAGAATGTTCAATCAAAGAAGGAATCCGGTGGCAAGAAATCGGAGTTTAAAGTGCCGACTACTTCGAAGTCTGGATATTGCAAGTTCTACAAGAAGGCTAATACGTCGGGTCTAGCCCCTTCTTCAGGTTCCTCGGGGGCAACTACCAATCGAACCCCGGGCGCTTTTTATACTTGTGGAAAGACGGGGCATTTTGCCCGCGATTGTTGGAGCGGACGTCCGAAGTCCGAGAGAAAGCAAGGAGCCACTTATGAAGAGAAGGGCAAGGCGGTGGAGTCAACTGCGTCCCACTATGCTCCGACTCAACCGAGAGTCTATAACTTGGGCCAGCAGGAGGCCATCAAACAGGCCGACATGGTGATAGGTACGGTTTAATTTATAGCAAGTTAGCTTTAAATACTATTACCTAGTACTTGTTAGCTTAATACTGTTTGTATAGGCTTTGTTCTGATTGGCGATAGTCCGGCACGAGCACTATTCGATACGGGAGATTCACACTCCTTTTTTCCCGAAAGTTTTATATCGCGCATCGGAGCCCCTTCTTCGATGGCAAAGGACAAAATGGATGTGTTGCTACCAAATGGGTGTTCGATGCGTGCAGACAGAGTATGCGCTGTAAAGGTTCATATTGGAAGCCAAGTGTTCGACTTGCTAGCGTCGTTGCTGCTGCTAGTAGAGTTCGACGTTATCTTCGGTATGGATTGGCTTTCGGAGAAGAAGGCTTGTATCGATTGCAACCGTAAGGAAGTCAAGCTGGGTGTTGGGCAGGAGACGACGTTTGCAGGATTGAAGGGGTCGAGCAAGACGCTGATGTCTGCTCTTCAGGTAGTGAAGGCGGTTCGTGATGGAGTAGTGTTGTTCTTCACGTTAGTGGAGGCTGTAAAGCCTAAGGCCACTTTGGATAGTATCCCAGTTGTACGTGAGTACCTCGACGTGTTCCCAGGAGATCTTCTTGGAGCCCCACTGCAGCGAGAGATTAATTTCACCATCGAGCTAGTGCTAGGAGCCAAACCTATGTCACGTTCTCCTTATAGGTTGGCGCATAAGGAGATGGCGAAGTTGAAGGTTCAACTAGAGGAGTTGATGGAGCAAGGGTATGTGCGTCCAAGCTCATCATCTTGGAGCACACCGGTACTCTTTGTTAAGAATAAGGACGGGATTTTGTGGCTGTGTATCTACTATAGGGAGTTGAATAAGCTAACGTAGAAGAATAAATACCCGATCCCAAGGATTGATGATCTTTTCAATCAGTTAGTCGGATCGTCAATATATTCGAAGTTTGATCTGAAGTCTGGGTATTATCAGTTGAGGATAAGGGAGTGTAATATCTCGAAGACGGCATTCAGCATAAGGTATGGGCACTTCGAGTTCACGGTCATGCCGTTCCGAGAGTACCTAGACCATTTTGTGATCGTCTTTATTGACGACATATTTGTGTACTCGTAGTGCGAAGAAGATCACTTCAAGCATCTGCATCTAGTCTTGGAGACGCTGAGAAGGAATGAACTCTATGCAAAATTCTCCAAATGCGAGTTCTGGCTACCCTCAGTAGCATTCCTTGGTCATATTGTAAGTGGGGAAGGTATAGCGGTAGATCCGGCGAAGATTGTTGCGATACGGGAGTGGCATGTGTTGTCTTCGGTAGCGGAAGTCTGTAGTTTTCTTGGGCTTGCCGACTATTATAGGCGCTTTGTAAAGAACTTCTCGCGGATAGCATTACCTCTCACGAAGTTGACAAGGAAGGATCATAAGTTCTTGTGGACGTAGGAGTGCATGCAAGCGTTTGAGGAGCTGAAGGGACGGTTGACCACGGCGCCAGTGCTAAGTTCGCCGAGTGGGACCGAGGGCTTCGAGATTTATAGTAATGCCTTATGTAGTGGTTTTGGCTGCATACTGCTACAACATAGAAATGTTATTGCGTATGAATCGCATCAGCTGAAGGTGCATGAAAGGAATTATCCGGTCCACGACTTGGAGTTGGCGGCCGTGATTTTTGCGCTTGAGCTGTGGAGACATTATTTATACGGCGTAAAGGTAGATATTTATACCGACCATAAGAGCCTGAAGTACCTGTTGGATCAGAAGGATCTGAACATGAGGCAGTGGAGATGGATGGAGTTCCTGGGGGACTATACGTTCAAGATTCATTATGTACCCGGCAAGGGCAATGCAGTCTCGGATGCGTTGAGTCGTAGGGCTCCCGGCCAAGCCAACTGGTTGTCGGTGCATGATGAGAGGCTAGTTCAAGAGTTGGAGGCGTTGGAGATCTGTTGTGTGGACAAGCAGACTAGCGCTAAAGCATTGTTGAACTGGACGGAATTTTAGTATGACCTGGCTGATCGCGTTCAGCAGGCATTGGAGTTGGGGTGTTGCATGAATGTGCTTATGGATGCAGTGTTGGATGGGTCAAATTCCCAGTTTTCAGTTGAGGATGGGTTGTTAAGGAAGGACCATCGTTTGTGCGTCCCAAGCGGGGGAAATATACGGACGGAGTTGATGTTCGAGGCTCATAATACCAAGTAATCAATCCACCCAGGGAGCACGAAGTTATACCGGGACCTAAAGAAGCTATTTTGGTGGCCAGGGCTCAAGAAGGACGTGCCACTGTTTGTGGCTAAGTGTCAAACGTGCGCCTTGGTAAAGGCGGAGTGCCAAAATCCTGGAGGATTCTTGAAATCCTTGCCTATTCTGGAATGGAAGTTTGACGACATATCGATGGACTTTGTGCATTGCTTGCCAAGGTCGCAGAAGGGGAACGACGCCATCTGGGTGATCGTAGACCGGTTAACAAAGGTGTCGCACTTTATTCCGCATATGAAGGATGATTCAGTGGAGAGACTGGCGAAACTATATGGGGATAATATAGTCAGACTGTACGGTGTGCCCCGCAGCATTGTGAGTGATCGCGATGGGCATTTTACGTCCAATGATTTTGATAGTTTTACTTTCAAGACAACCTAAACACCTAGAGGGGGGGTGAATAGGTTCTAAAGCTTGTTAACACTTTTTGGCAGAATTCAATTACAGAATTAAAACACACAGCACAGCAGTCACAGAAATTTAATCATCACAGATTGCACATTGTTTTATAGTGGTTCCCCAAGGTCTGGGTACATCCACTTTCCCCCTTCACCTATCTAGCAGTATGCTAGATTCAGCCAAACTTCCTCTTTACTCAGATCCACAGATCCTACTGCTCAGAACCTGAAAAGGTTCCTACAACTCAGGCTCAACAGCCCTACCTCAGCCTTATCACAAAGCCTACAACTCAGAGAAGAACCTTCTCCTACACTCAGGCAAACAACCCTACCACTCAGAGATCAACTCTCCTACACTCATCCTTTATAACACAGGCTTACAACTCAGATCTGTATTGACAGATCCTACAGAAATTAGAAAAGAAGTTTTTAATGTATTGTCTTTGTTGAGAGAGAAAAGAACAAGACAAATCTTGATCAGCTGATGAAATCAACTGAATCTGAGCTTTCTTCAAAGCTTCTTGAATCTGAACTTAGCTGAGTTGATTTCCAAACAGCTTCTTGAGAAACCAATGATGGTTTCCTTCTTCTTCTTCAAGAGGCTGGATCCCTCTCTATCCAACACCTTTGATGATACTTCTGAATTCTTGAAAGAACTCTACTTAGACAGATCCTGAGATCGTCTTCTTAGATCTTCTGATGAAGATCTTCTTTTGTGTATTACTCCTTCTTGATTTGATTTCTCAAATTAATTGCCAAAATTCAATCTGTTACTTCTCTCTGAATCTGTCTATTTATAGATCTTCTTCATAGTAACCGGCTGATCCGGTTTCTAACTGACTTCTGACAAGTCTGACAACATCAGTTAACCGGTTGCAACCCAAAGCTATCAAGTCTTCAAACAGATCCTGTGCCTTAGTCTTAGACAGCAAAGTGTTGAGACAGACTGTCAGAAAGTGTCGAGACCAACTGTCTATATGTGTCGACACAAGTGACTTTGGTGTCGACACAGCCTTTGATGATGTCGACTAGTTTGCCTTTAAGTCGACACTGCTTCTTCAGAACTTCATCTTGAGAATGAGTCGACACAGAGAATTTGTGTCGACTCAACACTTCATCTTTCTTCAGAAAATAACTTGGTCTTGACTTGGCAGTGTGTCGACACAAGTCCTGTGTGTCGACACAGTTGTTGTAGATTCAGAACTCAGTATGTGTCGACTCTGCCTTCAGGTGTCGACATAGTTGAGGTCGACTATCTTTCTGTGAGTCGACACTGCTTCCCAGTGTCGACACAAATATGGTCGACTATCTTTCTGTGAGTCGACACTGCTTCCCAGTGTCGACATAAGTGTGGTCGACTATCTTTCTGTGAGTCGACACTGCTTCCCAGTGTCGATACAAATGTGGTCGACTATCTTTCTGTGAGTCGACACTGCTTCCTTCAAGTGTCGACACAAATATGGTCGACTATCTTTCTGTGAGTCGACACTGCTTCCTTCAAGTGTCGACACAATTATTCTGAAGTGTCGACACAATTTCTTCAGGTGTCGACATATGGACTTAGAATAATTTCCTATATTCTTTAATACTTCTTCACCTGCACATGTCAACTTAAAACAACATCAAATACACCTTGATGTATATCATTAAGCTAAGTTAGGCTTCTTCAAATCAGGTACACATTTTCCAATGTACCCAACAATCTCCCCCTATTTGGAGAAGTCATAACCCTTTTAGTTAATGATATACACCATTTATAACAAATATAATATGATGATGTATGATATTACAGGAATACTTAATATAAACAAAATATTAACAATTCATCACAGAGTGAACATGAATATATGATTCAAAACAAAATTTTGTTTATAACTTGGTAATGTTTGAGTACAGATGTTTACATTGAATGATTAAACAAAACATTACAAAACACTTTTGAAAGAACTTAAAACTAAGACTGATCAGGCTCTTTTATGACAATTCCTTTGCCAGATTGGATTTGAGCCTTCACAGGAGCTTCAGCAACTTCAACTGGCTTCTTGCCTTTTAGCTCAGCTTTCTTCTGTGCTTCTTCCTTGAGCCTTTGCCTTTCAAAGTAATGAAAGGGCTTTGGAAAGTACTTGCTCGGCTCCTAAGCATCTGGTGGCAGCCTTCCCAGCTTGGCTTTTCTCCTGAACTGTACTATAGCTTCTTGCCTAGCTTCATGCTTTTGCCATTCCATTTCATTATACCACTTCCCTCTATCATGTACTTGGTCCTTTACAGCCTTCCATGCAGTTAGTATAATATTTCTTGAAGTAGGGCTCCACTGCTCAAAATCTGGCTTAAGTTCAGCCTGCTCTCTAAATCTTTTCTTGGAAGTAGAGCATCTTGCTGTTCTTGCAAGTTGGCATCAGGCTTATCAACTTTTTCAATAACAATCTTGGTAACCTCCTTTGGAGGACTATACATATCCTGAACTTGTTGATCAATCATATCAAAATCAGGAGGAGGGTAAATGACTTGGGCAATCTCAGGTTGATTGCCTTCATGTAGACCTGTTTGAATTCCGGACTCAGCCACCATAGCATCATCACACAAAGGTGGATATCCCAATGTGGCTCGAATACTATTTGTCACCCATTTGGTGTGCTCTGAGCCAGCATGAACTAACAACCTCTCCCCCTTTATGACTTCTCTGGTAATATGATCTCTTAGATCATTCTTCTGAAATCTGATCTCGCCATCTAGATAATTCACACCTTCTTTAAAATATGGTTTCAATTTTTATAGTTTGTCAGATATGTCCTTCTGAGATGTAGTGATGGCAGTCTTAACTGATTCAATGGCTTCTTGAAGTTTCTTATCAAACTCTTCCATCTCCTTTGCTCTTGCATCAGTCATCCCTGTAGTAGCCTTTTTGAACTCTTCAAGAATTTCATGGTGAGATTCAGTCAAATTATCATTCATCCTTAGCTGATTCTCCAAAACATAACCTTGCTTTAAAGCAATATCATCCACTTTAGTGAGGATAGACTACTGTTGTTTAGCCAAAAATACTACAGCATTACCTCCCTTATGGAAGCAATCTATCATCTCCTTCTTATTCATATTTACTTCAAATCTAATAGATTTAATATCTTGAGCCAAGTCAAATTGAAGGGATTTATTGCTCTCATCAACATACTTTTCAACAGCCAATCTGTGTTCATCCAACTTAACTTGCAAGTCTATCATAAACTTGTTATAATTAAATTCAGAAGGAGATTGGAGAGGTGTAGTTTGTAGAGTCTGCTTATAGCTTTTGCTCCTTCTCTTAAAGACCATGAGCTTTTTCTTCTTAGCCAGTCTGGCTTCTTCATTCTCAGAATCAGATGAACTTTCAATTTGAACTCTGTCAGGAAAAGTAGGAGGAATATCTGTCTCAGTGCCATGTTGTTCAGCCTCAACATGCACAGGCTCCCCCTCAACTACTTGCTCCTTCTCAACTCCTTGTTCCTTCTCAGCTTCTTGCTCTATCTCCATATCTAGTGCCTTCTCATTGTCTTGCTCCTCCTCTATTCTATTAGTAGCAATTTCAATATTTGGAAATAACTCATCTAGAGTGTATTCCTTCTGAGCTTGAACAGATGTTGAATCATCCAGATCTGCAATATTCAAATCTTTTGATAAATCAATTTGTTCTTCCTCTTGCACTTGTTCAGACATTTGCAACTCCTACACTTGTTCAGTATGTGGAATTTCCTGGGTAGGAGAATGTACTTGCTCCCCCTGTACCTGTGCAGGAGTAAAAATATTAGGAATGTCCTTGGCAGGAAAACTCACTTGCTTTCCCTTTACCTGTTCTGAAGTAGATACATTCTGGGCAGGAGAGTGAGCTTGCTCCCCCTGTATTTGGGCAGGAATGGTTTCATCTTGAACAGACTTAGGTTGATCTTCAACCTGCTTTCTCACTTGCTCTTCTTGATGCTGGGCAGTGCATAGATCATGTGCAGGGGATCTCACAGGGGTGTCCTGCCTGTTCTCATCAGGCACATCTTTAGACAACACCCTATCCCACCTTGAAAATAATCTTATATCCATTTTCCTCATGTGATTAATTTTTGTCCCAGGCAGTTGTTGCATAACCTCAGGGATCACCCCAGTCAGGTATAAACTCACAATTCTAGCCAGATTTGGCTTCTTGATTCCTTCCTTGATCTTATCAAATACTACAGCTGACTAGTCAGTTGGAATTATAAAGACAATTCTGGTCATTAGGCTGAACATATAGGCTGAAATCCTATCATGTCCACCTGGTTTGCACAAAATTACTTTCCCAACTACTTCAGACAAAAATTTTCCTTGTTGATTCATTCCTTTTCTGTTGAAAGCAGCTCCAATCTTCAGGGTTGGATCCAATCCACACCATTGGAGAGCCTCCCTTGACTTAGAAGCTGGGACCTGTTCTTCATTCTCAACTATAGGCAATTGTAGAATCTTTCTCAAACTTCTTGGTGTGATTTTCACCTTTGTCCCATGAACTGTGGATTTTATCTTGAGACCAGCTGAATCCACTGATGCAGAGGTAAAGAATTCAAGCACCTCCTTCTTCCATATCTTTGAAGGTTCAGAAACAACAAACTCTATTCCAGATTCGGAGATTAGAGTTATAACCTTTTGAATATCTGTCGGGGCATCAGCAAAGGCATTGCGTATCAACTCATATCCTTCGTTGATGTTATCTTCAACCTTTGGTGCCATTGATCAGACGAGAAAGCTTGAGAGAAGAGAGAGAGAGAATGTCGACACAGGGTTTCAGTCTCGAAAACCTTGTAAGCGTATCGACAGAATAAGTTCTTGACCTATTTATACCTTCTATTGAAAGAAGATCAAAAGGCGGGCAAAAACAGTCTATATGTGTCGACACAAATGGAGTGTGTCGACACAAACTTCTATTGTCTTGACAGCAAGTCGGCCTACTATGTGTCGACACCAATTGTGGATATGTCGACACCTGAGAGACATAGTAGAGCATCAGAAATTCTGTGTCGACTTTTAGGATAAGTGTCGACACAAAATCTGTACGTGTCGACACCACTATTCTGGTGAAGTCGACACTACATTCCTGGATGAGTCGACTATTTGATTCTTATGTGTCGACTCAAATTCTCTGTGTCGACACATATTCTCTGACTAGTCGACATGACTTTACTGAGTCGACACATTTTCACTGAATGTGTCGACATAATTTTACTTACCCAATTTCTGTTTTTGTCAATACCACTTGATAATCTAATGCCACTTGTAAGTTTGTTGATAACCTAATCAATGGTCAGCATGCCTAATTCAATTTTAAATTTATTGAATTTTTTTTCATCTAGTGGCTTAGTAAATACATCTGCTATTTGATAATTTGTTTTAACAAATTCCAATGAGATGTCTTCTCTTTCTACATGTTCTCTAAGAAAATGGTATTTAATTTCTATATGCTTAGTTCTACTATGAGAAACAAGATTATTAGCAATAGAAATTGCACTCTTAGAATCACACAAAAGAGGTGTTCTACTTACTTGAATACCATAATCTTTAAGCTGATGTTGTATCCACAATAGCTGTGCACAGCAGCTGCCAGCAGCAACATATTCTGACTCAGCTGTGGATATTGCCACACTGGTCTGCTTCTTACTACTCCATGATATCAATCTTCCTCCCAAGAATTGACAAGTACCTGTTGTACTCTTTCTATCCTCTATACAGCCTGCAAAGTCTGCATCTGAATAACCTGTTAGTAGAAAATTTCTATTCCTAGGGTACCAAAGGCCTAGATTAGGTGTGCCCTTAAGATATCTCAGAATCCTTTTGACTGCAGTATAATGAGATTCTTTAGGGCAGGCTTGGTACCTAGCACAGACACATGTAGCATACATAATATCTGGTCTACTAGCAGTGAGATATAGTAGAGAGCCAACTATACCTCTATACAAAGATTCATCGACAGGTTTACCTACATCATCTTTGCATATAGGCATACTTGTTCCCATAGGAGTTCTCATAGTGGATGATGACTCCATACCATACTTCTTAATTAATTCTTTGGTGAACTTAGACTGGGATATGGACAGGCCATCATCAGTCTGTCTTACTTGGAGTCCCAAGAAGAACCTAAGTTCCCCCATACTGCTCATCTCAAACTTCCCTTGCATAAGTTTGGCAAACTTTTTACAAAGGTTGTTTTCAGTAGATCCAAAGATTATGTCATCAACATAGATCTGAACTAAGATGATCTAACCTTTGGATTCCCTAAGGAATAGAGTTTTGTCTATTTTTCCTCTTGAGAATTTATTCTCAATAAGGAAAGTAGACAGGGTTTCATACCAAGCCCTTGGGGCTTGCTTTAACCCATACAAAGCTTTCCTAAGCTTATAAACATAATCTGGTTTAAGAGGATCTACAAAACCTGATGGCTGCTCTACATAGACTTCCTCTTTTAAATCACCATTCAGGAATGCTGATTTCACATCCATCTGGTACACTCTGAAGTCTTGATAGGCTGCATAGGCAAGGAACATTCTGATTGCCTCCAGCCTTGCTACTGGGGCAAAGGTTTGATCAAAGTCAATCCCTTCTTCCTGTCTGTATCCTTTTGCAACTAATCTTGCTTTATTCTTCACTATTATTCCACTCTCATCCAATTTGTTCCTATAAATCCACTTTGTGCCAATTATGTTGTGGCCTCTTGGTTTAGGAACAAGCTCCCAGACATTGCACCTTCTGAATTGATTCAGCTCCTATTGCATAGCATCAGTCCAGTGCTGGTCTTGGATGGCTTCTTCAAACTTCTTAGGCTCCACTTGAGACAGGAAACTTGAATGCAGGTCTGTGCTTTGATTTCTGCTTCTAGTCTGCACTCCCTGTCTTGGATCACCTATAATCTGATCAGCTGGATGATCTCTTAAATGTCTTGTAGCTGGAGGAAGGTTCCTTTCTGGTTGAACATCTCCAGCTCCTTCTTCATGCTGAACCTCTTGGTTTTCATCAGCATATATTGAGTTTTGTACTCCCCCTGGACAGTAGCCTTCATTTTCCAATGCTCCATATTCCTTTGATGCTTTAGCAATGGAGAGCTTGTCCATTCTTTTGCTTATACCTGTTGAATCATTTGATCTACAAGACAACTCACAGTTGATTAATCTTGTTTCATCAAACACAACATGTACAGATTCTTCAACAACTTGAGTAGTCAAGTTGAAGACTCTATAGGCCTTACTATTTATGTTGTACCCAACAAATATCCCATCTTGGGATTTGGCAGCAAACTTAGTTAGGTATGTCTTGCCATTGTTAAGTATACATCATTTACAACTAAAGATCCTGAAGTAGGATAGATTTGGTTTTCTACCTTTCATAATCTCATAGGGAGTCTTTTTGTGGTTCTTGGTTATAGAAGCCCTATTGATCACATGACATGCAGTGTTAACTGCCTCAGCCCAGAAGTATTCTGGAAGAGAGGTGTCACTCAATAGATTTCTACCAGCTTCAATTAATGTTCTATTCTTTCTTTTAGCAATGCCATTTTGCTGTGGTGTTCTAGGTGAGGAGAACTCTTGGAAAATCCCAAAGTCTTCACATAACTTTGTCATGCTTTTAGATTGAAACTCAGTACCATGGTCACTTCTGATTTTGACCACTGTACTATTCAGTTCATTCTGAATCTGCTTTACAAAATTAAGTAAGACACTTGGGGTTTCTGATTTCTGTCTCAGAAAGAACACCCATGTAAATCTAGAATAGTCATCTACAACCACAAAAGTGTAGACCTTCCTACCTAGACTATGACCTGGCATAGGACCAAAAAGATCCATATGCAAGAGGTATAAGCACCTCACAGAATCCTTGTTTTCAAGGTTATGAAAGGAGGATTTTGTCTACTTGCCCTTTTGACAAGCTGAGCATATCCCTTCCTTTATACACTTAACTTGAGGACCATTCCTTACTAACACTTTGCTAAAGAGTTGGCCAATTGTCTTGAAGTTAAGATGAGCCAATCTCTTGTGCCACTTGACACAATGAGAAGCATTATCATCAGCTACAAGACAGATGGAAGAAGCCTTGCTCTTACATACAAAATTAAGACAATATACATTTCTCTTCCTATATCCAGTCAATATGATCTCTTGATCACTTGACCTTTTGATATGACATCCATCCTTAACAAATGAAATGTCATATCCTAAATCACTCAGCTGGCTTATGCTTATTAGATTGTGTTTCAAACCTTTTACATAAGCCACTTGGGTGATAGTAATTAGGTTAGTAGAAATGTTACCAAACCCTTTGATGATTCCTTTTTCAGATCCACCAAAGATCACTTTAGGTCCATCTTTGACAGATGTATACTCCTTCAGCAGCCCCTTTGTTCCAGTCATGTGCCTGGAACAACCACTGTCCAAGTACCATATAGGGGCATGGCCACTTGGACTTTCCTGCAACACAGATTTACTTACCCTTAGAACCCAAGTAAGTCTTGGGTCCTTGGTTCAGGTTAGCATTAAAAAAGCTACCATTATCTCTTCTAACAGGTAGACTATTGTTCTTTCTAACACTTGTGTTATGCCAGCAGTCTAATGCAAAATGGCCTCTCTTGCCACAGCACAAACATTCAAACTTATTATATCTAGTTCTAGATACACCCTTGACAGAGGAATTTCTGTCCATTGCTAGTGCTGCAGCAGCTTCACCCACTGATTTCTTATAACCATTGGGTTTATGAACATAGATAGGCCTGTTGGCATTTACACCCTTATTTATCAGAACATTAGTCTTAAAATGACCAAGATTATCTTCATGATCATATTGGTTAGAAGGCACTTGCACCTTTCTAAACTTAATAGGGACTGAAAAGTTCAGTGGCTTGACATGAGCTTTGCCTTTCCTCTTAAATTGGGCTGCCCTGGGGTTACCATTGAATCCTAATCCTGCCTTACCCTTTTGAGTAACAAATTCATCTATCAAGGGTAAGACAGACTTTGTCTTAGAGTAACTTGCCACTAACTCCTTTTCTATTCTTAGTCTGGCCTCCAAACTCTTCACTTGATCATTGGTATAATTGATTGTGCCCATCTGAATAATAGTTATATTCTTCAGTTTGGCAATTTCATTTAACTTCTGATCAATTACTTTTTCAAACTCAGTTGCAGCTACCTTTAGATCAGCAATTTCCTGAGCCTAAGATTTAACCAGGTTCTTGCTTTTCTTAAGGGCCTGCAACAAGTGCCCATACTTATCTATCAATTGATAGACATCTCCTTCAGATTCAGATGCATCTACATCACTTGATGCAGATATAGCTGATTCTGCACTTGTACTATAAACAGATTTTATTGAAGGACATAGTACCTTACTAGGACCAGACTGATTCTGGTACATATCTTCTTCTAATCCTGCCATCAGTCCCATGCACTGATGATCTTCTTGTTCATAGATGGAGTCTAGCAATTGCATGAACTCCTCTTCTTCAGTAGCAGCATACAGTCCAATATATACTTCAGCTTCAGATTCTGATTCTGAAGTTGATTGATCTGTTAGGCTCTTTTCCTTCTTTGCAACAAAGGATTTTTCCTTCTTGCCCTTTTGATAAGTCTTCTTCTTGTCTGATGACTCCTTTCTCTTATCAGGACAGTCAGCCACTACATGTCCAGGCCTATTGCAACAATATCAGACAATCTTTGAAGTAGTGGCCTTGCTGGGCATTGTTCTGCTCTTCTCTTTCCTTGATGACTTTTTCTTCTGATAATAGTCATCAACTTGCTGTGATGAGGAGGGCCTAGACTTCCACTTCTTCTTCTTTAAGAATCTCTGGAATTGCCTTGTAAATGCAGCAAAATCTGCATCTGACTCACAGCTTTCTGAACCCTGATTATCTGAATTTTCAGAACTAACTTCTGCAACTTCCTTAGGAGGAGATGGTGATATCCTCCTATTCTTTCTAGTGGCTTCTGCCTTGAATGCCATTGTCTTCTCTCTATGCTCTCCTTTGAATTCTTTTCCTCCTCCTTCCTCACCATAAGTTGCATTTCATAGGATAGCAACTTTCCAAATAAGGTTGGAGGAGAAATCTCTGCCAGTTTAGCCACTTCTCTTATGGCACAGATCTTTGTGTCCCAATCCTTTATCAAGGATCTTAAGAATTTGTCATTCAGTTCATAGGTACTGAATACTCTTCCATAGGACTTTAACTCATTCACAATTCTATAGAATTTCTTATAGCATTCAGTTATGCTATCAGTTTTTCCTTGTCTAAAACTTTCATATTCCTGATTGAGCATAGACTTCCTATCCTGTCTTACTTCTTCATATCCCTCTATGTAGACAATCAAGGTGTCCCACATCTCTTTGGAGGTCTTGCAGTGAATCAGATTCTGAAATGTAGAATCATCTATGGCACTAACAATAATATTCTGAGCTCTCTTGTCCATGGTTGCCAAAATGATTTCATTCTTGGTCATTTCAGAATAACTCTTTGGAGTTTGAATATTAGCATCAAGAACTGATACCTTCATTGGAATGAAGGGTCCTTCCTGAACTGTGATGTATATCCTTGGGTCAGATGCTTCCATGAACAATCTGACTCTTTCTTTCCAAATTCCAAAGATTTCCTCCCTACAGATGGGTAACTTCATTGACCCTAACTCCTTGTGATTTTCTCTAGAACCCATCTTCTTGAATCTTGATTCTGCCTTTCAGATCTACCTCAGACTATTAAGTCCTTTTTGAGGAACCTCCCTCTGATACCACTTGATAATTTTACTTTCAAGACAACCTAAACACCTAGAGGGGGGGTGAATAGGTTCTAAAGCTTGTTAATACTTTTTGGCAGAATTCAATTACAGAATTAAAACACACAGCACAGCAGTCACAGAAATTTAATCATCACAGATTGCACACTGTTTTATAGTGGTTCCCCAAGGTCTGGGTACATGCACTTTCCCCCTTCACCTATTTAGCAGTATGCAAGATTCGGCCAAACTTCCTCTTTACTCAGATCCACAGATCCTACAGCTTAGAACCTGAAAAGGTTCCTACAACTCAGGCTCAACAGCCCTACCTCAGCTTTATCACAAAGCCTATAACTCAGAGAAGAACCTTCTCCTACACTCAGGCAAACAGCCTTACCACTCAGAGATCAACTCTCCTACACTCAGCCTTTATAACACAGGCTTACAACTCAGATCTGTATTGACAGATCCTACAGAAATTAGAAAAGAAGTTTTTAATGTCTTGCCTTTGTTGAGAGAGAAAAGAACAAGACAAATCTTGATCAGCTGATGAAATCAACTGAATCTGAGCTTTCTTCAAAGCTTCTTGAATCTGAACTTAGCTGAGTTGATTTCCAAACAGCTTCTTGAGAAACCAATGATGACTTCCTTCTTCTTCTTCAAGTGGCTGGATCCCTCTCTATCCAACACCTTTGATAATACTTCTGAATTCTTGAAAGAACTCTTCTTAGACAGATCCTGAGATCGTCTTCTTAGATCTTCTGATGAAGATCTTCTTCAGTGTATTACTCCTTCTTGATTTGTTTTCTCAAATTGATTGCCAAAATCCAAATCTCTCTTTTCTTCTCTCTGAATCTGTCTATTTATAGATCTTCTTCATGGTAACCGGCTGATCCGGTTTCTAACTGACTTCTGACAAGTCTGATAGCTTTAGTTAACCGGTTGCAACCCAAAGCTGTCAAGTCTTCAAACAGATCCTGTGCCTTAGTCTTGGACAGCAAAGTGTTGAGACAGACTGTCAGAAAGTGTCGAGACCAACTGTCTATATGTGTCGACACAAATGACTTTTGTGTCGACACAGCCTTTGATGATGTCGACAAGTTTGCCTTTAAGTCGACACTGTTTCTTCAGAACTTCATCTTGAGAATGAGTCGACACAGAGAATTTGTGTCGACTCAACACTTCATCTTTCTTCAGAAAATAACTTGGTCTTGACTTGGCAGTGTGTCGACACAAGTCCTGTGTGTCGACACAGTTGTTGTAGATTCAGAACTCAGTATGGGTCGACTCTGCCTTCAGGTGTTGACATAGTTGAGGTCGACAATCTTTCTGTGAGTCGACACTGCTTCCCAGTGTCGACACAAATGTGGTCGACTATCTTTCTATGAGTCGACATTGCTTCCCAGTGTCGACACAAATGTGGTCGACTATCTTTCTGTGAGTCGACACTGCTTCCCAGTGTCGACACAAATGTGGTCGACTATCTTTCTGTGAGTCGACACTGCTTCCCAGTGTCGACACAAATGTGGTCGACTATCTTTCTGTGAGTCGACACTGTTTCCTTCAAGTGTCGACACAATTATTCTGAAGTGTCGACACAATTTCTTCAGGTGTCGACATATGGACTTAGAATAATTTCCTGTATTCTTTAATACTTCTTCACCTGCACATGTCAACTTAAAAACAACATCAAATACACCTTGATATATATCATTAAGCTAAGTTAGACTTCTTCAAATCAGGTACACATTTTCCAATGTACCTAACACACCTTACACATATAATTAAATTAAATCTTCCACTGCCTTATAATTTTTAATTGTAAACATTATTTTAAAATACTCTATTCACCCCCCCCCCCCCCCTCTAGAGTCAAGGTAGATGTTTCTCTCACTTTCAGAGTAGAAGAGGAATAGATGAAGAATGAGGGAGGATTTGGAGGAGGAGGAGATCTCGCCAGAGAAGAAGGAGGAGAAGCGGACGATTGCAGCAGACGCACGAGAATTAGGGCCAGCGTGCGTCAAAATCGCTCGTCCTGCATTTTTATAAAAGAAAGATGCACGGTCGTGCGTTTTTGCCGCGCACGTTTTCCCAAACCGTGCGGTTTACAAAAATAGCCCGATTCGCATCATTTTCTCCGGTAAGTCTTATCCTGCAAAAACAGGGAGAAAAACAAAAACAAATGGAACAGAGAATCTCCTAAGTGACTAGGCAATCTTCCTGAATTAGGGGCAAGTACATTAAAAATATCGCAAGCATGCATTAAGGCAAAAACAAAATAAACAACAAACAAAGCTATTTTTAAAACAGTAAAAATTAACTATTTAATCCTACTCCTAGATAAGTACTGGGGTTATTGTCATCCCAGCACGACTTATTCGAAAGAAAAAGAGCCCTAGCTAATGGGCCTATGAAATAAAAAATGCACAGGTAACTGGCCTAATATCCGTTGCGGTAGCAAGTATCGATACGACGATAAAGCAGTTACCCCTCTACCTGAATAATAATACCTGGCTAATTCAGGTAGAGGAAATAGGAAATAAGAAGAGGAGGATCACTGGTCCTCGCTCATCTTATCACAAAATAAATCCTTGCCTAGCAAGGCATCATCCACCACAGGTTGGCAGGAAGCAATGGAGACGGCATGACCACAAGGCTCATCGGCATCCCAACGTACCCGTGGAGACTCAACCTGCACAGGCTCAGATAGAGAAGGGGGATCAAGTAATAAAAGAGAAGAAGAACTAAAATAATCAGCATAAGGGAGAGTGGTCCTGGTATCACTCTCAGCGGGATCCAAACATAGATCATTGTCGGTATCATACAAGTCATATCATTGGGAATCCGAGAACTCGAGGTCTGCGATGGTAAGGGGAATGACCTCGTTCAATAAAGAGGTGCAAACCTCCGCATCGGAAAGGGAATATTACTCATCCCACCGGGGTGCGTAAAGGTGTTCCGAAGATCCACATTCTTCGTCGGAGATAGAAGAATCATCATCCCACTTCGGTGCAACCTCGGGCACCGAATCACCCATGAATACAGCATCATCAGCTGACTCACACAAAAATGGAGTAGAAAACTCAGGCAAAAATTGCGGAGGGGCGAAACTGCTTTCAAAATCAAGCACTGAATGAGCAGGCCCCATCGCAAAATCATTCGCAGACGCCACCCCGTTGACTGGAACAATCTCTGCGTCCCATACAGGAGCGTCCATGGATTCCTGATCCTCTTTTTGCTGGCTACCACAAGAGTGGTCGTCATCACTCAAGGGAAGCTCATAAAAAGGGAGCGAGGGACCCATGAAGGATCTGTATGCAGCGAGAGATTATTCGGTAATCTCAACGTGTAAAGAACGAGCCAGATAAGTGATGTTAGTGTATGGGCCAGACAACACCCTGGTAGGCCTGTCCACAATAGTCTTCCGCGAATGGGAGGTTGTTACGCACACGCCCTCAAAAGGAGAAGGCTCACACAAGCGAGGGCAATCCTTCACCATATGACTTATACCTTGACATAGAAAACATCGAATAAAATGCTCGGCATTCATAATAGCCATGGCGTCGATGTATCGACACAAAGTGTCATAGAGACGGCACTCGGATATAGAATACATCGCGAACAAAAATAATTACCCAAAAGAGTGCTACACGCTAGAATATAAATAACAAGGATCTGCTTTCTAAACCAAAAATCAGAAAAGGGAAAAAGGAAATAAGCAAAATAAATGGAAAATAGGAAAATAAATAAAAACAAGAAACAACAATCAAAAGATCTCCTTTCAGAAAACTCACACGGCAGTATTCTCCGGCAACGGCGCTAAAAACTTGATGCGCTCACGGCAAGTGTACCGCTCACATAAGTAATATAAAATGGGGAGGCTTTCCCAAGTATTTAATCTCTCAAGGAACACCGCAAGGGGGAGTTATCTAACAAAGAGGGCTTGAGATTGAAGTCCAACAGTCTAACCTACGAAAGGGGGGTTTTGGTATTTTGCGGAAAAAGAAAGTAAAATACTATAAACTACTCCTATGCAACGCCTCTATGCGATGCTTCGCTAGGAGGGATGGAAGACTACACGGGTCGCTATGCGGATGGACGAGTAGGCTTGCGAATGTGGTGGTGAGAACGGCAGAATAAGGGTTGTGAACACCTCTTCTCTACGCACACCTCTAGCAATCGCTAGAGCGGCAAAACTGGATGTGATGGCAGATGAAAGTGTGAGCGCTACTCAAGCAAATAAAGCGGTAAAACAAGACATGTTCACATAGATATGAAACAGATAATGTTTATAACTAAAGTGCACATCATCAACAAAAATAGATTTAAACACTCATATTCAACAAGAAAGCAAGAACAAGTCAAGAGATCGACCGAATCCGAAGGCTCGTCGAGGAGTCGCGGAAGGAATCGTCGGGTTGTCAATCCGCGTCCAAGCTCGGTCCTCAACTACGTCCGGGGTAGAGATGGGTTGTCACTACCTTCCAATAGACTCTTCTTCTTCGTGACACGATGCGGAAGAAGGTTACAAGCTTTCCTTTGCTTGTTGGTTATGGCGTCAATCTTGAAATGGAGCTTAAGAGATGAAGGAGGAGGCCGAGAGCAAGCACCGACAAGAGGTAAGCTTCGGGAGTATGGTTGGGGCTTCTCTCCTTAGTGAAAGATGAAGGGCGGAGGTGGAATAGCGGAGCTTTGCCCTAAAACGGCGGCTAGAATGGCTCTAGAAGAAGCTCCCTAAATGGAGGAAAATCTGCGCTTTAAATAGAAGCAGGTCAGAAAAATAGGCACGCACGGTTTGGCGCACGACCATGCGTTAACCGTGTGTTATTAACTTCCAGGCCAAGCTTGAGGAAGAAGATGCATTGACCCGTGCGTTTTACTCGCGTACGGGAGCTTCCGCTCGTGCGTGAAGGAAATCGCACGGGTAAACATAGAGTGTAGGAAAACAAGATAATACAGGGGAACCGTACATTTTACTCGCTTACGGGCGCGTATGCAAGCTGAAATGCAGAGAAAAATATGTAGACCGTGTGTTTCCTTCTCGCACGATTTGGCCGAAACATGCGTGAACAAAACACATGGGTAGCCACAGAAGTCCCTATAATTGATGTGTATAACACACAATTGCCATGAGACCGTGCGAGAAGAAATTTGCACGACTGTGCATTTTACACAGGAACTGGAATTTGAATTCGGGACGTCCCAAATACCTGCATTGCAATAAATCCATCCAAGCAATCATATAAATCAGAACAAACAAGTGCGAGGAGCTCCAAGAACTTACCCTAAACACAAGAGCGCGCAATCGCACACCGCATTGGGCCAAAACAATGCACTATTGGCTAAGTGAAGCTCTAAACAAAAATATGACTTTTCCAATTGAAAAAGTAGTGCACATGCAAGATAATAAGCCCAGATGAGTCCGAAAAACCCTATATAAATCGGATTCATCATGGATTAATGGGGATTTCTTGGTGCAGCAAGAAGCAAGATTCGGTATCCGTCTCTACTACGGAAGTAGAGTACAAGGCTTCGGCCTTGGCAGCTCGAGAAGCCATCTGGCTTAGGAGGCTAGTAGAAGACGTCCATGAAGAAGTGCGCGGTCCTACTATGCTATGTAGTGACAATGAGAGTGACTTAAAACTGGTTAATAATCCAGTTTGTCACGCGCGGACCAAGCACATTGAGATTGAGCACCATTTCATTTGGGAGAAGGTGTTGGAGGGGTCTCTTGTGGTTGGACATGTGTGGAGCGAGGACAACATCGCAGACATCTTCACGAAGCCACTGTCTAAGGGGCAATTTATTCAGTTACGGGAATTGCTAGGACTGGTCTCCACTTCTCACTTCAAGGGGGAGTGTTGAAATTGTTGAAGTGAAAGTGGCAGCCTAGGCGGTCTGTTCGGGCGAGCTGTGCGGTCTGTTTTGGCGGTCTCAGTGGTAAGACTGTGCGGTCTGAGTGGACAAAGCTGGCGACTATCTAGGTCGGCCAGTGTTCTACGGCTTGTTCCCCAGGTTGTTTTCAGGCGGATATGATGGTTATCCACTCAGTTATCATTTTGTAGAGCTGGCTCTGGAGTTCGCCGATTTTGTATGGACTATTTTTATATCCGCTGGTGTTGTGCATGCACCAGGGATGTCTTGTGGTGTGTACTTGGTTTGGATTTGGACCAAGTCTAGGTTGGCTTGTCCAGGAGGTCGCGCGGCCTGCGCGGGCTATTTTACCTGTCCGCCCAGCTCGACAACAGTATGTCTTGTGCGACTTTGCTGCGAGCTCAATTTCTGCGGTCTGGAGCTTTATCCACAAGTGGGAGGACTGGGGTGGTACTCGCTGAGTCTGCCTATTTGGTGATCTAGTCTGGCTGGGGTTGGCGGACTCACTCTTGGACAAGTCACAGCGGTTTGGTGTGTATTCGCAGCCTTTGCGGATACACTTGGTGTTTGCACTAGATAGGGTGATTATCCTATCGTCTAGGGTTGTGATCACACTCCTCTCCACGCCTATAAATAGAACCCCCCCCGTCTAATCAGATGGTAATGAGTGAAGTAAGTGAACTCGCGGAAAGTTGTTGCGGTTAGGGTTTTCTATCTGCGCGGTTTGAGATTTTGACTAGTTTGTGCTATACAATTTGTGTGGATAGCACTGGAAAGCCAGAGACTTGGTTATGACTACGGTCAGGGTCAGTGCGGACTCCGCGGATAGCAATCTGCAGGTAGCAGTAGGTCGTGACTTGCAACTAGGCAGTTTCTCTTCTGCAATTTGTTCCTCAGTTAAATAAGTTGTCTGCCTCTGGGCGGCTTGTTCAGTTCGGTGGCAGCAGTCCGCCTATTCTTGCAGCTAGGCAAGCTCTCAGTCAGGCGACTTGCAGTTCAGCAGAAAGGTTTCTTTCTTCAGCACTTGAATAACGAGCAATCTGCGCGGCTTGTTGCGGTCTTGCGACCAGGTGGCTTCAGCGGACTCCTTAGCGGATACAGCAAAACCAGCGGTTACTCCTTGAGTCCGTGCGGTTTGTTTTCGGCTTGTAATTTTCCTGCTTCCTTCGGATACATTGGCAATCATGTCTCTCCATGTATACCTCGATGTGTAAAGATTTTTTCATAAGTACAAGTTTCTTGCTCTTTTGTTCTCTATTTGGTTTGCTTGGGCTCAGTGTGGTTGAGTGTTCCTGCGCCTGATGTCCCATTTTTCGCTATCATAATTTTTTTTACTCACAGAGCCTTCATTTGAAGACAAACAACCAGAGAGACTAAAGAGAACTGAGAGTTTCCGGTGAGGACGAGTGACTTAAATCGTTTTCGATTTTCTCGTGCTCACTGTCAAGTCTGCTCGCTCTCAACGCTCGCGAGAATGCTTCAGCAATCACATGAGAAGGCATATAAGAACGGTCTCATGTACGCTCCAGCTCCGTGGACTTGGCATTTTTTCTCCCCATTTTGCCTTAGAGGCTTGTAAATGGAGCGGTGACCTGTCACCCTTCGAGGAATTCAACTCTTGTAACAACAAAAGAAAAAGTAGATTTCGGCCTGACATAGATCCGACCATGTGATTTTTCACCCTTTCCCGGTTTCCCACACTAAAACGTCTCGCTTATAATTTTTGTTGGATCCTTTTTGACAGTTTGCGTGCTCGGCTCACTCTCGACCTAAGACGGTACGATTGTTTGGACCGTGGGAAAACCAAGAGACCCGCTACAAGTGTAACTATCTATAGTTAAGAGAATCAATTTTTTCAAATAAATGAGGTTTGGGTATCCTAGCATGCATATCCTATGGTAGAGAGGCCCGAAAATTGAAATGCCAAAAACCGACCGCACAATAATTGGCAGTAGATGCTATGGTGTTTGAGCTAAGTTGTTGGTTTAGTTTAATTTTTCAAGCTTTCTGTGGAGGAAGGTGAGATGGGTTTTGTCCACCCGTCTTTTGGCAGACTCGAGGTTGGTTGTAGCCCAACTAGAGCTTTATCAAGCCCTATTTTAATGTGTAAGATAGAGCGGGGCTCAGGCTAAGGATGGATCAACTTGGGTCTAACCTAGTTTGGTATAACTTGTCTATTCGATTTGTTTCTCAATTTTTCTTAGAGAGCATATTTGGAGCAAATTCATCTGTTATAGATGAGCAGGCTAGGAATAGTATTTAAGAACTGAATTATATCTATCATCAAATTGTAACATCCCGAATCCGATTTGAGAGGATTGATGAGGGTAGGGAGTATATTTGAGGAAACGTGTCCTAGAGGAATGTAGCTCATGACAGACTTTATGGAGTGTATGTGCCTTAACAGTGTAATTGTTGAAAATTTTGAAGTGAAATTTGCATCATGTGCAGACTGACCGCATGGATTACGTGGAAAGGTGTGCTGACTAGCCAGTTCGGCTAGTGTTTGCGTCTGCTTATTCCCAGGGTGTAACCGGGAAGATATGATGTTTATCCACTGGAGCTGCGGACTTTTCTGGAGTTCGCTGAGTCTGGATTGTTGCAAAATCTTTTAGAGCTTGCGAGATTGACATAGTCTTGTACCTTTAGTCTTGTTCTCAGAAGGCGCGGATAGCTAGAGACCGCGGAAGGAGTATGCCACCTTCGTTACTTATATTCAAGGCTGGACCACTCAGCCATCCTTGCTTGAGCTGGAGAACCTGTTGGCTTCACAGGAAAGCATAGCAAGACAGATGGCTGGAGTTACTATCTCTGGAGGAAATAATGAGGCTCTCTTCTCAGGGAAGAAGAAGAGGTGGGAGAAGAAGAAGACTTCTGTTGGCGATGGTCCTTCTACTTCATATCAACAAGAGAGGAGTGTTGATCCTAAGCGAGATTGGAATAAGAAGGAAGGGCTAAGGTGCTACAGATGCAATCTGCCTGCTCACTTCAAGAAGGACTGCAAAGTCAAACTTCAGCCAAGACACGTTGTAGTTAAAGAAGAAGCTGGTTCTAGTACTGAGGAAGGAGGATTGGGAAAGGAATTCATGACGAGCACGTGTGTCCTTGTTTTGTCCTCCATAACCTACCAAGATGACAGGATTGTGGACTCTGTGTGGTTATCACCTCACCGGGAATGAGTCAAAGTTCTCTTCTCTATAGGCGTACTTAGGTAATGAAGCTATTATTACTGCTGGTGACACTATGCATGGAGTCGAGAAGGAGGGCATCATTTCTTTGGTAAGTGATAAGGGTCCACTCATCTTGAGGAGTGTTTATCACATGTCGATCATGAAGAAGAACCTCTTCTCAGTGACTAATGCACTGGATGCGGGTTATCACGTTCTGTTGGGCCCGACAGAAGTGAAGTTTCTTCGCAATGTGTCAGCGGTGAAGACTGACTTTGCTTATGTTGGGAGAAGGGTAAAGGACTTGTTTGTGTTATCAATAAGTTCCTATGTTTATCGAATGAGGGACAATGATAGCACTACTATCTGGCATGAAAGACTGAGACATGTCGGGATGGACAAGTTGAAAGCTATGACGGTAAAGAGCCTTGTGAAAGGTTTACCTAGATTATCATCCTTCAGCGACTGTCATGTTTGTGTGGGGTGTCAATATGCTAAGCACATTCCCTTCCATTTGACAAGTCACAGAGTAGTTGTAAAGCACCATTGTAGTGCATTCATGGTGATCTGATGGGACCGAACATCACCGCCAGTCTTGGAGGCAGCATATACATGCTTATTTTGATTGATGACTATACCAGGTACACATGGGTCTACTTCATGAAGGAGAAGTCAGACACGTTCTAATTTTTCGTGGAGTTCAATGAGCTAGTGGAGGTTCGACATGGCCTGCGGATTAAGAAGTTGAGAATGGACAACAAAGGTAAGTTTGTTTCATATGAGTTCTCTAACTTCTGCAGTAAGTACGAAATCCAGAGAGAGTTTACTTGTGCTCATACTCCACAAAAAAATGGAGTAGCAGAGCAGAAGATTCATCATTTGACGGAGACCTGCAAGTGTTAGCTCTATGACAAAGGCATTTCTAGGGCCATCTGGGCAGAAGGGATGGCCTGCGCAATATATGTCATCAATTAGATGCCTCTGAGTTTGATCAATATGAAGTCTCCTCATGAGCTGATGTTTAAGTAGAAGCCTAGTGTTGGACACCTTCACGTGTTTGGGTCGACCTTCTACGTACATGTCACATATGCTCTCAGGACTAAGCTAGATATGAAGGTGAGAAAGCTTGTCTTCGTGGGCTATGACGAGAGGAAAAGGGATGTAAATGTATGGATCCTGCCACGAAGAAGTTCATCGTTTCCAGAGACATTGTCTTCGATGAACAAATGTGTATAAAGGCAACTCATTTGTGGAGCTACAGGATAGCAAGTCCGACGGCGGGCAGGAGGAGCTTCTAAGGATCTTCTAGTCAAGCTGCTTATGTCACCAGGAGCTCCAGGTGTTTTTAGCTCTAGGGCGGAGGCTTCTGGTTCAGGAAGCGGAGTGATGCTCCAAGTATGCCCGGGATCGGAGCTGGTTCAGAAGAAGCAGCGGAGGTGGTGAGTCGTGGTCAGGTTCTTCGGAGGTCGAAGATGACCATCAAACCACCGACAAGGTACAACGAAGAGAACATGGTGAGCTTTTTCTCTTGTTTCTACGCAGACTGTCTAGACGAGCGAGAGCCTTCTAGATTTGAAGAAGCCATTGGAGTCAAGGAGTGGGATGATTTCATGGATGTGGAGATGGCTACCCTCAAAAGTAACGAGACTTGGGATCTTATACCCAAGGTCAATGACGTTACTCCTATGACGTGCAAGTGGGTGTACAAGCTATAGAAGAAGGCGGATGGAAGGATCGAGCGATTCAAGGCTCGCCTTGTAGCTTGAGGATTCTCTCAATAGTATGGAGAAGACTATGAGGAGACATTTAGTTCTGTTGCCAAAATGACTTTAGTATGGGTGGTGATTGCCTTAGCGGCTTGCTAAGGATGGAAGATGTGACAGCTTGATGTAAAAAATGCCTTCCTTTATAGTGAGATTGATAAAGACATCTTCATGGTTCAGCCACCGAGTTACGTGTCTGAAGATCATCCAAAATATGTCTGCAAGTTTCAGAAGGCCATTTATGGCTTGAAGCAGGCACCACGGGCATGGTATGGGATGATCGCAGAATACCTTCTTCTTTAGAAACAAATCTAGCGCGCTCTACGACGAAGATCTGGGCCGAATATATCCCTGATCTAACAGCTCCGGAAGTTGTACCTTGAGCTCGGCAAACTCCTTCGGTGCAATCCTAAAAGGAGGACGTGACACCGGCCTAGATTCTAGCACTAACTTAATCAAGAAATCGATTTCTCAGTGAGGAGGTGCTCCTGGAAGCTCCTCAGGAAACACATCCTCGAATTCTTCCACCATCGACACTTCTCTAATTGATAACTTAGAAAGGAGAACTTCCAACAAAGCTACGAATGCTACTCCTCCCCGGTTAACTGCCCGCACCAATTACAGGGACAAAATCAGGGAGCAGGCCACTCCGCTAAAGCCCTCAAACTTGACTTCTTCCTTTCCCTTGCTCCTCAGAGTCACTACCTTAGATAGGTAGTCAATATTGGCTCGCTGCTCTACAAGCCATTCCATCCCCAAGATCACATCCAACTTGGCTAACGGTAGGACTGCCGCTACCAACACGAAGCCAATTCTGTCTAGATTCCAACCAATGCGCCCTTTCGTCCCCGTAGTCATGGAAGACCCATTGGGCATGCACACCCTAAGCTCTGCGTCCGCCAAAAAGGGCTCGACCCCTAATTCTTCGGATAAAGCTTTCCGCAAGAAAGGAGTGTGATACTCCTGTGTCAAACAACACCCTAGCGGGATAACCGGAAACTAGTACGAAGCCTGTCACCACATCGGACTGTCGAATCGCATCCTACTGACCAAGGTTGTAAGCCCTCAGTTGCACTGGTTAGAAACGTGAAGCGCTCGACTCCGCCATTTTCCCTTTCTCCACGATGCTGGGACCGGAACGCACTGACTTCTCCTGCCTTTAATCTAGTTCAGCACCACCCTCAGTACAAAATCGAGATATGTGGCCCGGCTTGCCACACGTGTAGCACGTTGGTGGTCCCTTGAAATGGGAATCCTTCAACGTCGTACTTCTCTTCTCTCCTGACCTGAAGGGGCTAGGTTTCTTCCTCCACTTACTCCCTTCAGACTTCCACTGCGATTGAGAAGGCTTTCCTTCTCCTTGCTTCACTGCAAGCCCCTTGCAATGCTGGGTTCACTCCAAGTCCCTCTCTAACGTCCCGGTGGCCTCAACCACTCATTGAAGTATGCATTCTTCAAAGCTATAAGGGGTTGTCTCAAGTTCTCCCTCAACCCTTGGTAGAAGAGGTTGTCCCTCTCCTCATCATGAGACATGGTCATTCCGGCATAACGACCCAAACGAGTATATTCCTGTACGTACTCATCCACAGTTTTGTCCCGCTACACCAAGTGCAGAAACTGCCTCTGAAGGGCTAACCTTGTCGACGATGTAATATACTTCCTTAAGAAGGCATTCCCAAACTCATCCATGGACGGGGTGCGTCCAGGAAACTGGCGGCCGCTAGGGCTCACCCACCATAGCTTTCGCTGTGCCACTTAGACGACACCAACCTCCCTCTTATACCAAATTATAACACCTCCCCTGTAATGACCATATAATATGGGTACGTCTGGGACCCCACAACATATAGACATCACAATTTTAACATTAAAAAGTTATATAAAGAACTATGCATCTCAAAACATAGACAACAAGACAGCGGAAACACAACCAGCACAGAAGTTATCCACATCCATAGGAGTCAAACATGTCCTTAAGGCCTTACAACAATCAAATGTCAAAACTGTATCAACAACAAATAAAGTAATGTGTCTTAGCACTCCTAGGCTGCCTCGACTTGCAAGCAAGACTACAGTTCACGGAACAAAACATTCAACACTTCATAAACTAATGGAAGATAGAATACTTCATGAGGCTTGGGCCTTTTTGGTCGGCGAGCTTGTTCTAGCATGTGATCCTTGCCCTGTAAAATTTGTAGTAACGTGGGTCAGCAAAGACTGACCTCAACTGTATAACCAACACATCTCCTCCCTGCCATCCCTAGTGGACCCCGGGGCACTCCAACACCCTACAGGTCAGCACTTCGTATGCAAATGTACATAAAGAGTAAAGCAATAAGTTTGGATGTCCCATACAAAAAATACGTTTCTAGGTTGAACATTTAATAAAAGGGGCCTATTATAATGCAACATGTATGCAAACCTGGGTTTCACCTAAGGCACCCTATAGCGCGAATGAATCTAACAAATCATCACGCATAGGACACCACAATTATCTATACGGGTACTTCCAATTTCCCCTAACGGCATTCAAGCAACAACACAGAACTCTTGTCTAGGCCCCACCCGCTCATGGGTCTCAAAACCCGGGCTTTCCTGCAAGCTCTGACTCATACGCCTGTTCCATCACACAAACAAATCGATGCTAAGAACCCTTGCTTGACCTTGCCCGCTCGCGGGCTTCATCGCACGGGCTTGTCCAAAGCTTGGCATTCTCGTCAGTTTCATTAAAGGGTACTTGTCTCGCCGGGACACTCTCCACACATGACTTGTAATGTCACGGGCTAGCCAGCCGATCACAGAGACCAAGTTCAGCCTTCACAATAAGCCTTATCAATTTCGCCCTAAATCACCATTCATTCTTACATTAAAAAGAGGGCAAACATCACAAACGGCGTCTTCGCCGAATTCGGATTTCTAGTAAAATCCGTAGTGCTCGTCATACAACATCAACGCATCAGACAAACGGTTGTGATTACAGCTTCACCCATAATGCCTAATCCATTAACGGAGCAGATTTCTAGTGCAACAACTTGTCGGGGACAGACTCAATTGACCCGATGGCTTCTCTTGAACAATGACAACCCGTACCCCTCTCATTTGAGAGATCTGGTGCCTAAATGCTTGAAAGAAAGTAAAAACAAAGCGGATGTCATGCACGCATCCTAAAAACCGAGAGGAGAAATGTTGTTATCTTACGACTCCTCTTCCTAGCCATGGAGATCTTGGTTTGCACGGATGAAAGTGTGCTCCTTCAAGTCCTCTCCACGGATCTGTCCTCGGATCGACGAACGGAGCTCCGAAGCTTCGTCAATGGAGGAAGGTGCTCTTCTTCTCCCTCCTCCAAACTATCTCTCAAAACCCTAAAGGATGAAAACAAATGAAGAAGATGAACCCCTCAACCCTACTTAAAGGTCAAGGACGGACGATTCTGGGCTATAGGATCGATTTCTAAGAAGATCGGACGGCCTAATCTCATCATTTACGAAACTGCTTTCGCCTGTTACTGCCAGGTGGTAGCTACCTACCGCGCCCCGATAGCTCACAAAGCCTCCTATCTCTGTAGAACGTCTCGCTATCGCCAGCATTAGCGATACCGCCGCGTGGTAACCTCTCAACGCCTTCGACTCAACGCTTTTCGTCTCAACGCTTCGTCTCGACGAAAAGGGACTACCGCTGAGCGGTAGCTAACTAAAGTTGTGCGCTACCACTCGACGCTCTCGACGCTCTCGATGCTCTCGACGAAAGAAGGCTACCGCAGGGCGATAGCTTCCTACCGCCGCGCGGTAGTTCCCTTAGCCTCAAGTTGTAGAAAACTGGGGTGTTATAGCCGGCCCCCTTTCAACAAAATCCCCTCTTTTAACAAAAACCGGTTTTTGTTGAAAGGAGGCCGGCCCACTCATGTGAGTATCCTAGCCCGCCCCCAGTCGGATTGCAGTCCACTGGCCCCAACCCACTATCCACAACCTCCCGCGGCCTAGCCAATTTCGGGCACCCAGGACCCGATTTAATACGACTGTGGCGGGTTGTTGAGGTCACCAAGCCGTTGCCATCCAGCCTTGATCCCGTGACCTCTTTTGTAAGAGGGTTTTAAACCACCCTCTCACACCCATCCGCGCTACAACTCTCACACTCATCTGCAACGCGGATGGGTGTGAGAGGGTGGTTTAAAACCCTCTTACAAAGGAGGTCATGAGATCAAAGCCGGATGACAACGCCTTGGTGACCTCAACAACCCGTCACAGCCGTATTAAGTCGGGTCCTAGGTGCCAGAAATGGGCTAGGCCGCGGGCGGTTGTGGAGAGCGGGTTGGGGCCGGTGGAATGCAGTCCGCCTGGGGGCAGCCCGGGATACTCACATGAGTGGGCCGACACCCTTTCAACAACAATTTTTAATAATTTCTCCATAGCATGGAATCGTTCGAAGACCATCCCATTGACGCACACTTGGCATGCATTTTCACATGCATTAATATAGGAAGAAAAAATAAGAAGAAAAGAGTAGTTATTAATTGGATAGAAAGAGAAATAATGAAATTCTAGAGAAAAAATGCTATGATATATCAACTATTTTGGAAGTGTTAAATAAACAGACAATATATAAGATAGGGGAAAAAGACACAGCAAACTCTGGGAAATCGAAGTAATGCTAAATAATGTAATCAAAGAAAAATCTTTGTCCTGTGTGTAGTATTGCAAATGAGGCAAGCAAGGACTAAAGTAACCTTGCTCTACTTACGAATTCAACTATAAATGAGGCATATGCATCCTCATTCATCTTCAATACAATTGTAGCTTCATATATCCCTCATTCACAATTAATGACGGAGCAGTTGTCCCGAACAACATTGTTTGTGGTCCTCCTAATCCTTCTCCAAAGCCCAGGTCTCTCTCTCTCTCTCTCTCTCTCTCTCTCTCTCTCTCTCTCTCTCTCTCTCTCTCTCTCTCTCTCTCTCTCTCTCTCTCTCTCTCTCTCTCTCTCTCTCTCTCTCTCTCTCTCTCTCTCTCTCTCTCTCTCTCTCTCTCTCTCTCTCTCTCTCTCTCTCTCTTCTAACTAATGTTCTGATCACATATATATGGATGATCATGCATGCGTATATTAAGAAGTCTTAATTACATATGAGCATAGTTAATTATTAGCCGATATATTTTCATTGTTTTATATATATATATAACTAGTTATGGATGTGGTCTGTTGATGTTTCAGAATGGTTTGAAGTGATGGCGAATGATCCTTACTGCATTGAAAGATATGTACACATGCAGTGTAGCGAGGACGAGCAATGCCGACGAAGATGTGATTTTTATTTGAACTCTATTCCTACAAATTACCACATGATTACATATCAATGTCGTCCCCAACACTATACAGCTTGCTATTGTGAGTATTGCCCCTATAAGCTACCTCCATTTTTTGGGTTAGCCAGGTACCACGGCAGACTGGGCAGCGGTGGAAGAAGTGGATACGTTGGACTTGAAGGTCTACGACATTAATTACAAACACTTAATTTGCTTCTATGTTCTTCATTTCATGCTCTCTGTGCTGTGCGCCCGCCCGTGTCTGTCAGTGTGTGTGTCCATCAGCCTCCTACTGCGTACAGATTAATGTGCTCAACCAAATGTAATCAAGAGAAATTTAGGCTCCGTTTGGGAGGACTTATTTTCACCGGTCAAGCGGTTACGACCGCATGAATCGGTCCGATTCATGCGGTCGTAACCGCTTGACCAGTGAAAATAAGTCCTCCCAAACGGAGCCTAAGTCAATTCAAATGATGGATGCTTAATTATTAAAGTTACAACTTTTCTGAATCTGGATATGCTCATTGGGATTCAAAAATTGACTCATCATCACTTGGGTAACCTCCGATGGTTTGCATCAATCACTTCTCGATGTGAGGGAATATCGAGTGAAAGATTGGAGTATGATCGCCACATTGAGAAATAAGTACGTACGCAACTCGTACAAAAGAAAATTGGCACCATAATATGAAAATGTATTAAAACTGGAAACTAAAACGTATTAAAAATAACTTGAACTTTCTACTATGATGTATCTAGAATACTCTATACTTATAAGTATAGAGACTGATAAATAAAAAAATTGTAGTTGCTGTTTTGCCTTCTTCCTCCAGCACTTATGTTCTCCTAAAACCCGTGAGATAGAGAATCAGAATTAATTTCAAGAGTGGTATCAGAGGTAGGTTCGACACAACATCATCCTCCTGTGTGTTCATGGCCTCAAGCTCTTCATCTGCCCTCGGGTTCGCTCAAACCTTCATTTTCATCTTCTCCAGCGAGCTCTATGAGCAATGGAGTGACAAGATGATCACCCTTCTTCGCTCTCAAGATCTCTGGGACAACATCAAGATGGGGTCGAAATTAAATGAGAAGGCAACTTGTGTTGAATTTTCACAAGATGCTCAGCAAGATAGCCCAAACGCCAAATTAATATCTTTGGAACTACCCAGATCACAACTTGAACAAGCGGAAGACAGGAAGACAACTCAAGCAGCCAAAGTGCATAGACAGAAACAAGCAGATCAAAAATTTATCAATCTTCTTTACATTACGAGGTATACGTGGCGAGACATGATTTCGCCAGTACATGAAAAAAAATCAGAAACTACAATCAATTCGAGCGGACAAAAATACTGAGACTGCCGAGGCCGCCAGCTCGCAGAGACTGCCCGAACTGAGCTGAAGCCGAATTGAACACGGAGTCCGCCGAGACCGCGAGGTCGCGCGGACATGTCGTTATTCGCAGAGCTGCCTGCTGCTTCTGAACTGAGGAACAGACCGCCTACCCCGCGAGACCGCGGGGTCGCGCGGACAGGTTATTGAACTGGGAAATTGATGCAGAAAATTGGTAACTGCTGAAAGCAGTCCGCTAACTTCACTGAGCCTGACCGAGGTCAAAACCAAGCTCCTGGTTTCACAGTGCTAGCCGCGTCACCTGCACACAGCAACCGGTTAAGCAAATCAACCCGCGCGGATACCAAAAACGAGTCCGCAGCCTTAACCCAAGTCCAACTTACTGTTCACTCTGTTGTCAAATGACGAGCCGGGGGGTCCTATTTATAGGCGGGGTGAGGAGTGTGTTCACGACCCTATGAGATAGGCTAACCGCCCCTTGACCGCAGCTCGCACTGTCAGTCCGCCGAGTCCGCACCGACAAGCCGGACTCGCGAAAAGATCGCCAAACCCGCAAGAGCGCCACCAGCTGAGCGTTATGCCAGTCCGCATGGAGAAAAGGACACAGCATATGTCCGCACACACAAGTCCACGACCACAGGCAAACCGCCCGGTCACAGCGGACTATGCAGACACCAACTCAGCTCGCAATTTCCACGACCAAAGGCAAACCGCCCGGTCACTGCGGACAAAGCGGAAACCCTGGACTTCACAGAAGTACAAGTCCAGACAACAAGCTCGCGTGAGCTCGACGGACACCAAGACAGCCCGCCAGCTCATAGGCCAGATCGCTAACAGATTGCAGCTCACCGCAACTCCAGACCAACCTCTGATCGCGCGGACTCGAAGCCTCAGTCCGCACAGAGCGCCCGGACAACCCGATCACCCACTTCACTTCACAAATTTCAACACTCCCCCTTAAAGTGAGAAGTGGTGATCAAACCCAGTAAACCTCGAAGTCGCTGGAAAGGCCCCTTCGACAGCGGCTTTATGAAGATGTCAGCAAGATTGTCCTCACTCCGAACATGCCCGACCACTAGAGATCCCTCCAACACCTTTTACCGAATGAAATGGTGCTCGATCTCAATATGCTTGGTCCTCGCGTGGCAAACTAGATTGCTCACCAGCTTGAGAGCACTCTCATTGTCACCTCGGAGCAAAGTGGGACCTTGCACTTCCTTATGGACGTCCTCTACTAGTCTCCTTAGCCAAATGGCTTCCCTAGATGCCAAGGATGAAGCCTTGTACTCTGCTTCCGTAGTAGAGATGGACACTGAATCCTGCTTCTTGCTACACCACGAGATGCCCGCTGATCCACAAGTGAACACATAACCAGAAGTTGACCTTCGGTCATCCGAATCATTACCATAATCAGCATCCGTGTAACCTAACAAAGAAAAGCTCGAGTCCCTCCTATAAAGGAGTCCAATATAAGAAGTCGCCATCACATACTTCAGAATACTCTTTGCCACCATCAGATGAGACTTCCTTGGCTCCGCCATAAACCGACTTACTCGGCCAACAACATAAGTAATATCTGGCCTTGTAATCGTCAGGTAGATCAAGCTCCCCACCAGAGCTCGGAACACCAAGGGATCAGGAATAATCCTTCATTCATCTCGTCGAAGCTTCAAACCAGAATCCAACAGAGTAGAGCAAATCTTTCCCCTTTCCATGCCGAATCATCTCACAATCCGATCCGCATAACCTTTCTGGGAAACAAGAATCCTGCTCTCCTTACTTTCCACTTCGAGACCGAGAAAGTGATGAAGCTCCCCCAAGTCTTTCATATCGAAGCAAATAGCAAGCTCGGACCTGAGTCTTGCAACCTCCTCTTCTGAATTCCCTGTGATGATCATGTCATCAACATACAACAGAACCAGGAACTGAAGCCCCCCTTCTTCTTGATGAACATGCTCGAGTCTGAGTTGGAGGCAAGATAGCCGCAGAATTGAAGATATTCTGCAATCTTCCCATACCATGCCTTCAGAGCCTGCTTCAACCCATAAATGGTCTTCCTGAGCTTGCAGACATAGTCCGAATGTTCTTCAGAAACATAACCAAGTGGCTGATCCATGAAGATATCCTTGTCGATCTCCCGGTAAAGAAAAGCGTTCCTTACGTCTAGCTGCCATATCTTCCAGTCATGGCAAGCCGCCAAAGCTATCACCACTCGTACTGAAGTCATCTTTGCCACTGGACTAAACGTCTCCTCATATTCCTCGCCGTACTGTTGAGAGAATACTCGAGCAATAAGGTGAGCCTTGTACCGCTCGATGCTTCCATCCGCCTTCTTCTTCAGCTTATAGACTCACTTGCAAGTAACATGAGTAACACCATCCACCTTGGGCACCAAGTCCCAAGTTTCATTCTTCCTGAGGGCCATCTCCTCATCCATGACATTGTCCCACTCCTTCACTCCAGTGGCATCTTCAAACTTTGACGGCTCCTGCTCATCCAGAGGGCCTGCAAAGAATAGGAGACAAAGCTCACTGTATTCCCTTCACAGTATCGAGCCGGAGGCTTGATGATCCTCTTTGATCTTCTAAGAGGCTGCTCCTTGTTCACCACCTCCGCTACTTCTTCAGGTTCAACTCCTTCTTCAAGAAAACATGGAGCAGTGCTCCCCCTGCTTCTTGAACTAGAAGCCTCTCCCCCTGAACTTGAAGCAACAGGAGCCGCTGGTGAAACAGCTAACTCCTCTTGAAGAACTTCAGCAGCCACCTCCTACCCTTCATCAACCTTGCCTTCCGGTAGCTCAACCGAGCTTCCTCCATATGATGTCAGTTCGTCAAAGACCACGTCTCTTGACACAATGAACTTCTTCGTCGCAGGATCCATGCATCTCCATCCCTTCTTCCGCTCATCATAGCCAACAAAGACAAGCTTCCTTTCCTTTGCATCAAGCTTTGTCCTCAGAGCATCTGGTACATGCATGTAGCAAGTTGAACCAAACACCTGAAGGTGTTCAACACTTTGCTTCTCCTTCAACAACATCTCAAAGGGAGACTTCATGTTGATTGGACTGAGAGGCATCCGATTGATGACATAGGCTGCACAAGACATTCCCTCCGCCCAAAAGGACCTTGGGATACTCTTAGCATGAAGCCAACATTTGTAAGTCTCCGTCAGATGACGGATCTTCCTTTCTGCAACTCCATTTTGTTGTGTAGTATGAGCACAAGTAAGCTCTCTATGGATCTCGTGCTTCCTGCAAAAATTAGAAAACTCGGAGGAGACAAACTCTCCGCCGTTGTCAGTTCTAAATTTTTCGATCCGCAGGTTATGCCGGCCCTCCACCAGCTCCTTGAACTCCAAAAACAACCGGAAGGCTTCAGACTTCTCCTTCAAGAAATACACCCAAGTGTATCTTGAGTAGTCATCAATCAAGACTAGCATACACTTACTCCCACCAAGGCTAGCAGTAACGGTTGGTCCCATCAGATCACCATGTATAACCACCAATGGTATTTTGCTACCCGTTTGTGACTTGTCACATAGAAGACGGTGAGACTTACCATACTGACATCCTGCACAAACGTGACCATCACCGAAAGATGATAGCTTAGGCAAGCCTCTCACCAGGCTCCTATTTGGCATAGCTTTCAGCTTATCCATCCCTACATGCCCCAGCCTCTTATGCCACATAACAGCTCTATCATTGACCCTCATGCGATCAACATAGGAGCTTGTTGTAAAACAAACAAGTCCTTCACTCTCCTTCCAACGTGAGCAACATCAGCCTTAACCGTTGATACGTTGCAGAGAAACTTCACCTCTGTTCTATCAAATAGAACCTCATATCCTGCATCTACTGCGTTGGTAACAGAGAAGAGATTCTTCTTCATGCCCGGTTTGTGATAGACACTCCTTAATATGAGTGTACCCTGATCACTACCTATGGACACTACACCTTCCTTCTCTACAGTATGAACAGTATTATCAGCAGTGATGATGGCTTCGTTACCTGAGTAAGCCTACAACAAAGAGAACTTCGACTTATCTCCGGTGAGGTGATGACCACACCCGGAGTCCATGATCCAGTCATCTTCGAAGTCAATGGTGGACAAGGCATGGACACAAGTGCCCGTCATGAAGGCTCCACCCCAACTAGCTTCCTCATTGCTATAGGAATCTTCCTCCTTGCCTGCAGCATGCCAAGGCTGCAACTTGACTTTACATTCATGCTTGAAGTGACCCGACTGGTGACACTTGTAGCACTTCAAGTTCTTCTTCCAATCCTTACTAGGAGCAGCGCTCCCCTCTTGCTGGTTATAAGTTGAAGGTTCATCTCCAGCCACAGTCTTCTTCTTCTTCCCTTCCCATCTCTTCTTCTTCTTCTCAGTGAAGAGAGCTTCACTTTCTCCTTCAGAGACAGTCACCTCGGCCATCTGTCTAGCCAAGCTCTCCTGCGAAGCAAGCAGGTTCTCCAGCCCCAGAAGAGAAGGCTGAATCGCCCAGCTTTGAACTGAAGTTACGAAGAACACATACTCTTTCCGCAGACCGCGGATTATGTGCCTCTTCAGCTTAGCCTCAGAGATCGGCTCATTAGGATCAAGTGTTGAAAGCTCAGCACACAAGTTCTTCATCTTCAAGAAGTACCTAGAGATAGAAAGATCTCCTTGAGTTGTCTTAGCCAACTCATTTTCCAAGAACTGTAGCCTAGCTACATTCTTCCTGTTGAACAGCCCATCGAGGGAAGTCCATATCTCAACAGCAGACTCACATCCTAAGATGTGATCAAAGAGGTCAGGTGACACCGCCCGCTTGAGAGAAAACTCAGCTTGGTATTTGTCTTCCTCCACACTCTCACCTGCTCGACAGTTCCAAATCCAGCTGTAATTTCTACCTGGTCATCACCACCGACGACCTCCCATAGCTCCTCACCCAGAAGGTAGCTTTTCATGCGCGACTTGCACTTCTTGAAGTTAGTCGGCGTTAAAAGCTTTATTCCCAGACCTCTTGCAAAACCTCCGTCCATTGCACAATCCTGGTCAACCTTTCAGAAGTACAGAGCAACAACAAAACTTGTTGATCACCGCTCAAGCAACTGAACCTCCTTCTGATACTATGTTGAATTTTCACAAGATGCTCAGCAAGATAGCCCAAACGCCAAATTAATATCTTTGGAACTACCCAGATCACAACTTGAACAAGCGGAAGATAGGAAGACAACTCAAGCAACCAGAGTTCATAGACATAAACAAGCAGATCAAAAATTTATCAATCTTCTTTACATGGCGAGGTATACGTGGCGAGACATGATTTCGCCAGTACATGAAAAAACCAGAAACTACAATCAATTCGGGCGGACAGAAACACTAAGACCACCGAGGCCGCCTGCCCGCAGAGACCGCCCAAAATGAGCTGAAGCCGAACTGAACACGGAGTCCGCAAGACCGCGAGGTCGCGCGGACACACCGTTATTCGCAGAGCTGCCTGCTGCTTCTGAACTGAGGAACAGACCGCCTACCCGCCGAGACCGCGAGGTCGCACAGACAGGTTATTGAACTGGGAAGTTGATGCAGAAAACTGGTAATCGCTGAAAGCAGTCTGCTAACTTAACTGAGCCTGACCGAGGTCAAAACCAAGCTCCTGGTTTCACAGTGCTAGCCGCGTCACCTGCACACAACAACCGGTTAAGCAAATCAACCCGCGCGGATACCAAAAACGAGTCCGCAGCCTTAACCCAGTCCAACTTACTGTTCACTCTGTTGTCAAATGACGAGCCGGGGGTCCTATTTATAGGCGGGGTGAGGAGTGTGATCACCGCCCTATGAGATAGGCTAACCGCCCCTAGACCGTAACTCACACTGTCCGTCCGCTGTGTCCGCACCGACAAGCCGAACTCACGAATAGATCGCCAAACCCGCAAGAGCGCCACCAGCTGAGCGTCATGCCAGTCCGCATGGTGAAAAAGGACATATCATCTGTCCGCACGCACAAGTCCATGACCACAAGCAAACCGCCCGGTCACAGCCGATTATGCGGACACCAACTCAGCTCGTAATGTCCACGACCACAGGCAAACCTCCCGGTCACAACGGACAAAGAGGAAACCCTGGACTTCACAGAAGTACAAGTCCAGAAAACAAGATTGCGCGATCTCGGCTGACACCAAGACAGTCCGCCAGCTCCAAGGCTAGATCGCTACCAGATTGCGGCTCACCGCAACTCCAGACAAACCTTTGATCGCGCGATCACCCACTTCACTTCATAAATTTCAACAACCTGAGATGCTGCTGCTAAACCATCAAAGGAAGAAACAACACTGGATGCTCGTGCTTTGTATCTAATAACACAAGGAGTGGCTCATGTCATTTATCCATGCATAATTGGCTCTCAAACTGACCAGGAAGCTTGTGAAAGGCTAGAAAATGAATACAAAGGTTCACAAAAGGTAATTAAAATCAAACTTCATTCCCTGCGCCGCCAGTTTGATTAAGCTCAAATGAAAGAAAGAGAGAAATCATGTGACTTCTTTGCCAAAATTTGTGGCATGGTAAACTAGATCAGAACCCTAGGAGGTATCTTAGAAGACCAACGATTGAGCCAATGGGATTACTCCAATCCCATGAGGATTTAAATACAGAAGACGAGCCAAATCTGGACAAAGTGTTCCAGACTAAAATAAAGCTTAAAAATAAATCTAAAGAGAAAAAGAAGAAGCAGGAAGAATGGAATTCAGCCAAGACAAATTTCACCAAGCAAAAGAAGAACATTGGATACAAACCAAAATCGGAATCTAAACCCACTTCAAGCTATACATGCATTATCTGCAAGAAAAATAATCACAAGAACAAAGACTGTTTTCAGGTGTAAAAAATGTAAAATACCAAATCACTCTAAATAAAGGTACTGGTATAAAAAAATTGAAGAAGCAAAATTAGCAGAGGCAGAGGGGCAACTACCTCTTCACCTGCATTGCCATAGCTAAGAGACCCTCTTCCATATAGTTCATTGATAGTGGGTGCTCAAGTCATATGGCAAACAATCAAGCCTACTTTGTCAATCTTGATGAAAGCTTTAAGTCTGAAGTTATTTTGGGAGAACGAAAAAAGGAAAGTATCGAAGGAAGAGGAACAATCTCAGTCGGAACTGAAAGAGGAGAAAAGAAATTGAAACAAAATGTTCAATTTTTTCCCACACTATCACAAAACTTGTTGAGTGTTGGTCAACTCCTTAGAGAAGGATATCAAGTAATATTCAACCATTAGAATTGTCACATTATTTAAGTCAACACCCAGGATCTTATTTCCTCAGTAGAGTTAACTGGTAATAACATCTTCACCATAATACTGAAACCAGGAAACTTGATGTTCTCACATGTCAGCAGAGCAAAATTGAGACCCCAGTAATACTCTGGCATCACAAGCTCGAGCATGTCAATTACCAATCTCTCACACTCTTGTAGACATAATGGAAGGAATGTCATCAACCACCTTTATACCACAGGTATGTGAAACCCGCACTAGAGGGAAGTCGCACCGGCTTCCCTTTCTAAATGCAGCCTTTAGAAGGGCCCTTGCACTACTTGATCTTCTCCATATTGATGTTATGGAGAATGATCTCAACCGTCCAGTTTAATTCTTGCTTTGTTCCAATGCTCCAGTGTGTGTGGCTCCAAGCGCTGCTTTGTTTTCCGCTTTCCCCTTTATTCCTGCATTTAAGTTTTTAGTTAACTGATGTAATGAATGGCTATATATATGCCTCCCTATGCTTATGTAATGAAGTGAAATTTTATGATGAATGAATCTGTACGGTGCTGTTCTGGTCTCTTCTTTTCTCCTCTCTCAAACATGATTCTCTTCTTTTTCCTTTAGTGGTATCAGAGCATTCTCTTCCTTGGCCCTGTATTTTCTGTTTTCATGGCCTCTGTTTCTTCATCATCTACCACTTCCTCCGTTCCCATCTTTGATGGATAAATGTATGAGTATTGGAGTATCAAAATGAAAACAGTGTTTATCTCTAATGATGTCTAGGACATCATTGATGTCGGCATAACCACCACAGGAACAGACGTGGATGGAGCCCCCATCTAAACCCAGCAAAGATCAAATCATGAAAGATGCTAGAGATCTTCAATTGATTCAACTTGGAGTATCAAATGAAATCTTCCCACGCATCATGGGAGCCCAGTCAACCAAAGCTGCGTGGGACATCCTCAGAGAAGAGTTTCAAGGCTCACAAAAACTCATCTCTATCAAGGTTCAAACCCTCTGGAGGCAATTTGAAGCTCTTAGAATGCTTGACAACGAAGATATTCACACCTTCTTTGCTAGAGCAACCAATATCACAAACCAAATTAGAAACTTTGGTGACAATATCACTGATCATCAGATCGTCGTTAAAATCCTGAGAAATCTCCCCAGGAAATTCGATCATGTCGTGGCAGCCATTGAAGAAGCACACTCTCTAAACAACCTTCCCTTAATTCAACTAATGGGATCTCTTCTCTCCCACGAAGATCAAATCAAAAACTCCCAGGAACCCATAGAAGATGCTCTTCATGACAAGTTGTTCATCACACAAACTACCGAGAGACACAAATCATCTGATAATGAAGCCAAACCAACACCCAATATGACTCCCATTCCTAACCCACGTCCTCACACTCTACCTCAACATCCATCCAACCCTAGTTTCAACCCATACACTTATCCCTCATTCTTTCACCCTTTTTTCTCTCCACATCTACCCTTCCAACAGCCACCATACCCACCTACCAACTATACACAGTTCTATCCCTCAAATCCATGGAACTACAATACCCATGGTCGTGGCAAGGGACGACAATCCTCTAGTCCAGGACCATCTCCTCCTCATTGTTTCTTGTGCCATAACACTACTCATACAATCAAAGACTGCTCTCTCAAGTGTAAACGTTGCAAACGGCCCACACATACTGACAAGGATTGCTGGTTTCAGGAAGAGTCCAAATCCACTGCCAATAGTTCACCTGAGCAAATGTTCTACATCAGCAATAACTCTCAGGACATCCATAAAAATTGTTGGTACATTGATAGCGGATGTTCTACCCACATGTGTCATGACAAAAACTCGTTCACCTACCTTGATGAAAGTCACAAATAATCCAAAGTGTTTTTGGGTGATGGGAAAGCTCAACAGGTAGAAGGTAAAGGAACCATCTCTTTCACCACCACAACAGGAGAAAAGAAATTCATCACTGAAGTTTACTTTTTGCCTAATCTAGCCCAGAACTTATTAAGTGTTGGCCAACTCACCAAAAAGGGGTACTCCATCTTGTTCAATCACTCAGGATGCACTATCACCCATGACTCTTTTCTTCATGAGGTACTGCGCATTCCTATATCTCAAAACAGAGTATATCCTTTCTAAATAAGCACGACTCAACCCCAAGCCCTTTATACCTCCTCCTCTGATACATGAAAGCTTTGGCACTCTCGCCTTAGACATCTCAACTATCACTCGATTCAGCAAATTCATTAACACAACATGTTATGTGGCCTCCCAAACATTTTTTGTGAACAGTGTGAAGAAGGAAAAGCTCACCGCCTCCCATTCCAAAAACACTCTTTATGGAAGAGCTCTAGACCTCTTGAGCTTTTACATATTGACCTGTGGGGGCCGTCATCTGTCCCCACTCCAAATGGAGCTTGACACTTTCTTCTCATTGTCTATGATCATACTCGTTTAATGTGGATATACTTCTTGCAAAACAAATCGCAGACCTTTGATAAATTCTCTAAATTCTCCAAGATGATTGAAAACCAATTGGACAGCAAGATCAAATGTGTGAGGAGTGATCGTGGTGGTGAATTCCTGTCCAATGAATTTATTACCTTTTGCCAGGAACATGGTATATGACGTGAACTCACTGCACCTTACTCCCCCCAACAAAATGGGGTAGTAGAATGCAGGAATAGGACCATTCTTTAAATGGCTCGAACCCAACTCCAATCCAAGCACTTACCAAAGGAATTATGGGCTGAGAGTTGCTCCACTGCTGTTTACCTGCTCAATAGGTCTCCCACCAAAGCTCTCGACAACATTACTCCCTATGAAGCTTTGTTAAAACACAAGCCCACAATTGTGAAGCTCAAAATTTTTGGATGCATTGCATATCATCATATTCCCAGTCAAAAAAGGGACAAATTGGATAGAAAGACCCTAAAATGCATTTTCATTGGGTATAGTTTAGAGACCAAAGATTACCGGCTATATCATCCCCCAACACAAAAATTAATCATATACAGAAATGTGGCTTTTGATGAATACGGAGAATGGAGTTGGGATAAACTAAAACAACAAAAGAAAACTGGTATTATGAATACCAGTTTAGATATACTCGGGAATGGGGCTTGAAAACCCTCATTCTACTTTAGCATTATCTTTCCCAAAAGCTAGAGAGAAGGGAGAGCAAGGAGGAAGAAGGAGATCTAGATCCGGGCACCGGCAGAGCTTCGGAGCTCCAAATCGCGAGCCGACTTCGGATTCGCGAAGGCAAGGAGATCTCGGTGCTTTCCATCTGCATAGATTTCCATGGAACCAAGGAAAAATACTAGGGTAACGATTCTCATCCTAGGACATGTGAAGTCCTCTTTTCCTTTGCATAGGAAGCCCTCTCACGCGAGTGTGCGATGAGTTGAGGCGTTCCTTGGGGTAGATATGTAAAGTCGCCCTTGTGTAGAGTTCGTATACGAGAACGGACATAGGCATGATGTGTGAAGCCTATCCGGACAAGTTTGTCTGGATCAGTGATGTTGCATTTCATAATAACCGGAGAAGAATCCGTGTGAATGGTTGTTTTTCGGGTTTTCTACGAGGTAGATTGCAACAGGGAGCCTTGGAGACTAACTCCAAGGTGCACCCAGAAAACTGGGCAAATGAGGGATGTAGCCAACATGGTGGTCGGGGAGCCAACTTGAACATAACCAGGTTATGTGAATTTTGTGATGGAAATGGGACTCGGGGAGTCTTAACCTGCGCATATGGCTTAAATTGACGTTGCGGTATGAGCACGGGTCAGGTGGAACCGTACCTGATCTATGTCGTTCGGTGGAACCGTTTTCATAGATGAGGGCCTTCGGTGTTCTATGGCTTAAATCTACGTGACCAATGCCAGGAAGACAAAATGCTCATATGGTTGGCCGTCAAAGGGAGGGTGGTGAGACGGGAACGTCTATGGCTTAAATTGACGTGACGTTGGCCGGTTCGCAACGAATGTGCCCTGAGTGCACGGGGTGTGTGGTCGTGTGTGCCTACGCCTGTGATGAAGTGTGTTTACACTATACTGCTTTGTTATGCTAATAATGTGTAGGGAAAGAGCATCGCCGCCCCGAGTTGGGGGCAGGGTGGTTATAATTGGGTCAGTATAGCTGACCGTTTCTTTTGTTTACCACCGTGCGGTGGATTGTTTCTTGCAGGTGCTGCGGATCCGAGCGATAAATAGCGGGCTAAAGCCCAAGTTGCTGTGCTGGCCCTCGAAGGCCTAATTTTGAGTGTTTTTTTCTTATTTACTTATGTGTGACCGGCCTGCGTGCCGAGGTTTGGAAGACACTTTTATTGAGCAATTTTTTGTAAGGCCATAAGGCCAATATTTGTGTAGTATACATTCCTATGGGTTTATTATAGTGGACATTTATGCTTGGCTGGGTTCTTTTATCAGTGCAACTTAATAATTTACTTCCGCTAAGTGCTCTGTTCATGACGTTGTGATTGGTTGATTGGTTTCAATAAATAACCAACCGGTCTGTCTGTAGTATATGGCATCGGGCCCCGGCCGGACCTACTACTATATGCTATGTGACGGATAGGGGTGTTACAAGATCTATGTCATCAGAGAGGTGGAGAAGCTAGCTTACACTCCACCACCAATATTGTTCGGGAAGCTGCTCTCTTATGAGATGCATCTGACTGCCAGGAAAGAGGAGGAGAAAGTCATCAAGTCTCAAGCTAAAGAGAAGAATATGGCATTCAAGGCTAAAGCATCAAGAAGGAGCAGAAGGAAGACTGCTTCTCCACCAAGGAGGGATGTTGACTCTGACTCAGAAAACTCAGAGTCCAGCACATCAGACTTCCATATGTTTGATGAAGATTTTGCTGCCTTCACCAAGCAGTTCTAGAAGTTTGTGAAGAAGAAATACTAGAGAAGTAGGCCCTCCTCATCCTCTCATCCCAAAGAAGACTACTACAAAGGCAGGAAGAAATCCTCTAAGGAGTACAAGTATGGTTCCAAACCTAGTAAACAGGTTTCATCTAAAGTGATTTGTTATTGTTACAACAAGCCAGGGCATGTAATAGCTGACTGCCCTATCAAAAGAAAGGAATTTGGTGAGAAGAAGGACCACTAGCAAAAAGGCAAGAAGGAGAAATCCTTCATTGCTAATAAGCAAAAGAGCTGGACTGACTCCTCCTCATCTGAGTCAGAAGATGAAGATGATGCCTACATAGGGCTGTACTCTGCTAAAGAAAAAGTTGAAGAAGCAGACTTCATTAAGATGCTAGCTACTATTACTGAAGAAGCTGATGAAGATCATGCTGTTGTCAGGATTGAAGTAAGGGCCCCTCTATCACAGTTAGATGATGATTCAGAGGTGGATGATGATGAAGAAGAAGAAGACAGCTGCTGCTTTGGGCTGATGGCTAGGACTGATGAAGAACCCAGCCAGGATTAGCCTGGTCCAAGAAAGGTACTTTATATATCCAGTTCTCCTGAGTCTGAGTATGAGACAAGTCTAGATTTAGGTGCCTCTACATCAAGTGATGGAGATGGCTCAGAATCACAGGGAGACATCAATAAATTGATTGATGACTATGGTGAACTTCTACAGGCTCTAAAGAGAAGCAAGCTCCTGGCTAAAAAATAGGCTCAGGAGATTGCATCTCTACAGCTTGCTGCTTCAGAATCAGCAACCCTGCTGGATCTGAAGATCAAAGAAGTTATCAAGTTGTAGAATATGACAGTCATTCAGATGGGCACTATAGAATTCAAGAATGACCATATTAGGTATCTTGAAGGAAAGTTCTAAAAGGAGAGGCAACTAGTGGCCAGCTACTCTAAGCCTAGTACAGTATTTCCCTTGATAGACTCCTTCTCCTCCCAAAATGGTAAGAAGGGGTAGGGTTTCTGGGGAAGACCAAGAACTGTCAACGCCAAGGGAAAGGGAAAATATCCAAAGCAACCACTAGCCTCCAAGCCTCCTATTCCTTTCAAGAAAGTGTTACTACCATCTAACAGGTATGACCAAGAGAGTATTTATGGTCACTGAAGGAATGGTAGATCCTCTGGTGTGAACAATGATGTTCACAGCCATGGTGGAAAATATAGCAAGGGTGCAAGTGCCTTAGGGCAACCCATGAGGAAATACAAATGGCCCATCATGGACCATTTGGGTTAGGTGCACCATCCCCTTCACTCAAGGGTAAAGCTGTAGACTGTTCTCAAAATATTCAAACCCACTCTAAGACCAAAGGCAAGTCTATTAGTAGACCAGACTTGGGCATCTCAGAGGCCATCAAGAGTGTGCTTTCTGAAAAGAAAGCAGCTGCTGGTAGGGCTCAAGATATCCCAAGCACTTCTACTGCCAAACCCACAACTAGTTAGATTGGGGTTAGGAAACAAAAGAATGGGATTACTGCTATACCTTCAAGACCAAGAGCTACTGTCAACACAACCACTAGACCAGCTCAGAAAAGAAGGTACAACATCCATGAGTATTGGTGTTGTGGCAAGGTAGGGCACTTTACTATTGATTACTGGCACAATCAGAGTTTGCATAGAGATAATGTTAGCTTGCCTGTCAAAAGAGCTGCAGGTAGGCATTATCAAACTAACATGCACCTAGGACCCAATAAGTATTGGGGTCCTAAGGTTAACTTACTTATGTCTTACAGGTTAGTCCAAGTGCCCATACCCCTATATGGTACTTAGACTGTGGATGTTCTTGGCACATGACTAGAACAAGGAGTATGCTGAAGGAATATACTATAGTAAAGAATGGACCAAAGGTTATCTTTGGTGGCTCAGAAAAGGGAGTGACTAGAGGTTATGGTAAGATATCTAATGGCATAGTCACCATCACAAAAGTAGTCTATATATAAGGGATGCAACACAACCTGATAAGCATTAGCCAACTCTGTGATCTTGGCTCTGACATAGTATTCCATAAGGATGAGTGCAAGATTAGGAGGTTAAGTGACCAAGAGGTCATCTTAACAGGCACTAGGAGTTGAAATGTGTATTGTTTAGATTTCCTATATTTAAGTAAGGACTCCTCTGTATGCCTAGTTGCAGATAAGAAAGCCTCTTCCTATGTCCAGTGGCACAAGAGGCTAGCCCATCTGAAATATAAGACCATAGGCAAGCTCTTTAGTAGTGAGCTAGTTAGGAATGACCCAAAGTTAAAGTGCACTAAGGAGGATATCTGCTCTACATGCTAAAAGGGCAAACAGACTAAGGCCTCCTTCAATAGCATTGGCACCAAAGACTCAGTGAGAAGCTTATACCTCCTGCATATGGATCTGTTTGGTCCTATGCCAATTAAAAGTCTAGGTAGGAAAGTATACACCCTTGTGGTTGTTGATGACTTTTCAAGATTTGTCTGGGTGTTCTTTCTAAGGAAGAAATCTAAAACCCCTGATGTCTTCCCGCCACTTATCAAGCAAATTAAGAATGAATTTAACTGTACTGTGGTCAAAATCAGAAGTGACCATAGGACTGAATTTCAGTCTGAGTGCATGACAAGGTTCTGTGAAGAGCAAGGGATTCATCAAGAATTCTCCTCTCCTAGAACACCTTAGCAAAATGGGATTGCTGAGAGGAAAAATAGGACTCTCATAGAGGCTGGTAGAACCTTATTTAGTGACTCATCTCTCCCAGAATACTTTTGGTCAAAGGGAGTTAACACTGCATGTTATGTCCTTAACAGGTTTTCTATCACCAAGAGCCACAATAAAACTCCCTATGAGATCTTGAATGACAGAAAACCAAACCTGAGGTATTTCAAGATCTTTGGTTGCAAGTGCTATGTGCTTAACAATGGAAAATCCCATATAACTAAATTTGTTTGCATGTCCTATGAAGGTTTATTGGGTACAACACTCATAGTAATGCATATAGAGTCTATAACTTGACAATTCAAGTTGTATTAGAGTCATTCAATGTAGTTTTTGATGAATCCAACATGATTAACATTGAGGTGCCTAGCTCCTCTTCTAGTATTTTGTTGGGTACATTGGAAAATGTGGACCTGATTTGAAGAAGCCTAACTTAGCTTAATGATATACATTAAGGTGTATTTGATGTTGCTTTAAGTTGACATGTGCAGGTGAAGAAGTATTAAAGAATACAGGAAATTATTCTAAGTCCATATGTCGACACCTGAAGAAATTGTGTCGACACTTCAGAATAATTGTGTCGACACTTGAAGGAAGCAGTGTCGACTCACAGAAAGATAGTCGACCACATTTGTGTCGACACTGGGAAGCAGTGTCGACTAACAGAAAGATAGTCGACCACATTTGTGTCGACACTGGGAAGCAGTGTCGACTCACAGAAAGATTATCGACCTCAACTATATCGACACCTGAAGGCAGAGTCGACACATACTGAGTTCTGAATCTACAACAACTGTGTCGACACACAGGACTTGTGTCGACACACTGCCAAGTCAAGACCAAGTTATTTTCTGAAGAAAGATGAAGTGTTGAGTCGACACAAATTCTCTGTGTCGACTCATTCTCAAGATGAAGTTCTGAAGAAGCAGTGTCGACTTAAAGGCAAACTAGTCGACATCATCAAAGGCTGTGTCGACACCAAAGTCACTTGTGTCGACACATATAGACAGTTGGTCTCGACACTTTCTGACAGTCTGTCTCAACACTTTACTGTCCAAGACTAAGGCACGGGATCTGTTTGAAGACTTGACAGCTTTGGGTTGCAACCGGTTAACTAAAGCTGTCAGACTTGTCAAAAGTCAGTAAGAAACCGGATCAGCCGGTTACCATGAAGAAGATCTATAAATAGACAGATTCAGAGAGAAGAAAAGAGAGATTTGGATTTAGGCAATCAATTTAAGAAAACAAATCAAGAAGGAGTAATACACTGAAGAAGATCTTCATCAGAAGATCTAAGAAGACGATCTCAGGATCTGTCTAAGAAGAGTTCTTTCAAGAATTCAGAAGTATCATCAAAGGTGTTGGATAGAGAGGGATCCAGCCACTTGAAGAAGAAGAAGGAAGCCATCATTGGTTTCTCAAGAAGCTGTTTGGAAATCAACTCAGCTAAGTTCAGATTCAAGAAGCTTTGAAGAAAGCTCAGATTCAGTTGATTTCATCAACTGATCAAGATTTGTCTTGATCTTTTCTCTCTCAACAAAGGCAAGACATTAAAAACTTCTTTTCTAATTTTTGTAGGATCTGTCAATACAGATCTGAGTTGTAAGCCTGTGTTATAAAGGCTGAGTGTAGGAGAGTTGATCTCTGAGTAGTAGGGCTATTTGCCTGAGTGTAGGAGAAGGTTCTTCTCTGAGTTGTAGGCTTTGTGATAAGGCTGAGGTAGGGCTGTTGAGCCTGAGTTATAGGAACCTTTTCAGGTTCTGAGCTGTAGGATCTGTGGATCTGAGTAAAGAGATAGTTTGGCCGAATCTAGCATACTGCTAGATAGGTGAAGGGGGAAAGTGGATGTACCCAGACCTTGGGGAACCACTATAAAACAGTGTGCAATCTGTGATGATTAAATTTCTGTGACTGCTGTGCTGTGTGTTTTAATTATGTAATTGAATTCTGCCAAAAAGTGTTAACAAGCTTTAGAACCTATTCACCCCCCCCCCCTCTAGGTGTTTAGGTTGTCTTGAAAGTAAAACTATCAACTGGTATCAGAGGGAGGTTCCTCAAAAAGGACTTAACAGTCTGAGGTAGATCTGAAAGGCAGAATCAAGATTCAAGAAGATGGGTTCTGGAGAAAATCACAAGGAGTTAGGGTCAATGAAGTTACCCATCTGCAGGAAGGAAATCTTTGGAATTTGGAAAGAAAGAGACAGATTGTTCATGGAAGCATCTGACCCAAGGATATACATCACAGTTCAGGAAGGACCCTTCATTCCAATGAAGGTATCAGTTCTTGATGCTAATATTCAAACTCCAAAGAGTTATTCTGAAATGACCAAGGATGAAATCATTTTGGCAACCTTGGACAAGAGAGCTCAGAATATTATTGTGAGTGACATAGATGATTCTACATTTCAAAATCTGATTCACTGCAAGACCTCCAAAGAGATGTGGGATACCTTGATTGTCTACATGGAGGGATCTGAAGAAGTAAGACAGGATAGGAAGTCTATGCTCAACCAGGAATATGAAAGTTTTAGACAAGGAAAAACTGATAGCATAACTGAATGCTATAAGAAATTCTATAGAATTGTGAATGAGTTAAAGTCCTATGGAAGAGTATTCAGTACCTATGAACTGAATGACAAATTCTTAAGATCCTTGACAAAGGAATGGGACACAAAGATCTGTGCCATAATAGAAGTGGCTAAACTGGCAGAGATTTCTCCTCCAACCTTATTTGGAAAGTTGCTATCCTATGAAATGCAACTTATGGTGAGGAAGGAGGAGGAAAAGAATTCAAAAGGAGAGCATAGAGAGAAGACAGTGGCCTTCAATGCAGAAGCCACTAGAAAGAATAGGAGAATATCACCATCTCCTTCTAAGGAAGTTATAGAAGTTAGTTCTGAAAATTCAGATAATCAGGGTTCAGAAAGCTGCGAGTCAGATGCAGATTTTGTTGTATTTACAAGGCAATTCCAGAGATTCTTAAAGAAGAAGCAGTGGAAGTCTAGGCCCTCCTCATCACAGCAAGTTGATGACTATTATCAGAAGAAAAAGTCATCAAGGAAAGAGAAGAGCAGAACAATGCCCAGCAAGGCCACTACTTCAAAGATTGTCTGCTATTGTTGCAATAGGCCTGGACATGTAGTGGCTGACTGTCCTGATAAGAGAAAGGAGTCATCAGACAAGAAGAAGACTTATCAAAAGGGAAAGAAGGAAAAATCCTTTGTTGCAAAGAAGGAAAAGAGCCTAACAGATCAATCAACTTCAGAATCAGAATCTGAAGCTGAAGCATATATTGGACTATATGCTGCTACTGAAGAAGAGGAGTTCATGCAATTGCTAGACTCCATCTATGAACAAGAAGATCATCAGTGCATGAGACTGATGGCAGGATTAGAAGAAGACATGTACTAGAATCAGTCTGGTCCTAGTAAGGTACTATGTCCTTCAATAAAATCTGTTTATAGTACAAGTGCAGAATCAGCTACATCTGCATCAAGTGATGTAGATGCATCTGAATCTGAAGGAGATGTCTATCAATTGATAGATAAGTATGGGGACTTGTTACAGGGCCTTAAGAAAAGCAAGAACCTGGTTAAATCTCAGGCTCAGGAAATTGCTGATCTAAAGGTAGCTGCAACTGAGTTTGAAAAAGTAATTGATCAGAAGTTAAATGAAATTCTCAAACTAAAGAATATAACCATTATTCAGATGGGCACAATCAATTATATCAATGATCAAGTGAAGAGTCTGGAGGCTAGACTAAGAATAGAAAAGGAGTTAGTGGCAAGTTACTCTAAGCCAAAGTCTGTCTTACCCTTGATAGATGAATTTGTTACTCAAAACGGTAAGGCAGGATTAGGATTCAAAGGTAACCCCAGGGCAGCCCAATTCAAGAGGAAAGGCAAAGCTCATGTCAAGCCACTGAACTTTTCAGTCCCTATTAAGTTTAGAAAGGTGCAAGTGCCTTCTAACCAATATGATCATGAAGATATTCATGGTCATTTTAAGACTAATGTTCTGATAAACAATGGTGTAAATGTCAACAGGCCTATCTATGTTCATAAACCCAATGGTTATAAGAAATCAGTGGGTGAAGCTGCTGCAGCACCAGCAATGGACAGAAATTCCTCTGTCAAGGGTGTATCTAGAACTAGAAACAATAAGTTTGAATGTTGGTGCTGTGGCAAGAGAGGCCATTTTGCATTAGACTGCTGGCATAACACAAGTGTTAGAAAGAACAATAGTCTACCTGTTAGAAGAGATAATGGTAGCTTTTTTAATGCTAACCTGAACCAAGGACCCAAGACTTACTTGGGTTCTAAGGGTAAGTAAATCTGTATTGCAGGAAAGTCCAAGTGGTCATGCCCCTATATGGTACTTGGACAGTGGTTGTTCCAGGCACATGACTGGAACAAAGGGGCTGCTGAAGGAGTATACATCTGTCAAAGATGGACCTAAAGTGATCTTTGGTGGATCTGAAAAAGGAATCATCAAAGGGTTTGGTAACATTTCTACTAACCTAATTACTATCACCCAAGTGGCTTATTTAAAAGGTTTGAAACAAAATCTAATAAGCATAAGCCAGCTGAGTGATTTAGGATATGACATTTCATTTGTTAAGGATGGATGTCATATCAAAAGGTCAAGTGATCAAGAGATCATATTGACTGGATATAGGAAGAGAAATGTATATTGTCTTAATTTTGTATGTAAGAGCAAGACTTCTTCCATCTGTCTTGTAGCTGATGATAATGCTTCTCATTGTGTCAAGTGGCACAAGAGATTGGCTCATCTTAACTACAAGACAATTGGCCAACTCTTTAGCAAAGAGTTAGTAAGGAATGGTCCTCAAGTTAAGTGTATAAAGGAAGGGATATGCTCAGCTTGTCAAAAGGGCAAGCAGACAAAATCCTCCTTTCATAACCTTGAAAACAAGGATTCTGTGAGGTGCTTATACCTCTTGCATATGGATCTTTTTGGTCCTATGCCAGGTCATAGTCTAGGTAGGAAGGTCTACACTTTTGTGGTTGTAGATGACTATTCTAGATTTACATGGGTGTTCTTTCTGAGACAGAAATCAGAAACCCCAAGTGTCTTACTTAATTTTGTGAAGCAGATTCAGAATGAACTGAATAGTACAGTGGTCAAAATCAGAAGTGACCATGGTACTGAGTTTCAATCTGAAAGCATGACAAAGTTATGTGAAGACTTTGGGATTTTCCAAGAGTTCTCCTCACCTAGAACACCACAGCAAAATGGCATTGCTGAAAGAAAGAATAGAACATTAATTGAAGCTGGCAGAACTCTATTGAGTGACACCTCTCTTCCAGAATATTTCTGGGCTGAGGCAGTTAACACTGCATGTCATGTGATCAATAGGGCTTCTATCACCAAGAACCACAAAAAGACTCCCTATGAGATTATGAAAGGTAGAAAACCAAATCTATCCTACTTCAGGATCTTTGGTTGTAAATGCTATATACTTAACAATGGCAAGACATACCTAACTAAGTTTGCTGCCAAATCCCAAGATGGGATATTTGTTGGGTACAGCATAAATAGTAAGGCCTATAGAGTCTTCAACTTGACTACTCAAGTTGTTGAAGAATCTGTACATGTTGTGTTTGATGAAACAAGATTAATCAATTGTGAGTTGTCTTGTAGATCAAATGATTCAACAGGTATAAGCAAAAGAATGGACAAGCTCTCCATTGCTGAAGCATTAAAGGAAGATGGAGCATTGGAAAATGAAGGCTACTGTCCAGGGGGAGTACAAAACTCAATAGATGCTGATGAAAACCAAGAGGTTCAGCATGAAGAAGGAGCTGGAGATGTTCAACCAGAAAGGAACCTTCCTCCAGCTACAAGACATTTAAGAGATCATCCAGCTGATCAGATTATAGGTGATCCAAGACAGGGAGTGCAGACTAGAAGCAGAAATCAAAGCACAGACCTGCATTCAAGTTTCCTGTCTCAAGTGGAGCCTAAGAAGTTTGAAGAAGCCATCCAAGACCAGCACTGGACTGATGCTATGCAAGAGGAGCTGAATCAATTCAGAAGGTGCAATGTCTGGGAGCTTGTTCCTAAACCAAGAGGCCACAACATAATTGGCACAAAGTGGATTTATAGGAACAAATTGGATGAGAGTGGAATAATAGTGAAGAATAAAGCAAGATTGGTTGCAAAAGGATACAGGCAGGAAGAAGGGATTGACTTTGATCAAATCTTTGCCCAAGTAGCAAGGCTGGAGGAAATCAGAATGTTCCTTGCCTATGCAGCCTATAAAGACTTCAAAGTGTACCAGATGGATGTGAAATCAGCATTCCTGAATGGTGATTTAAAAGAGAAAGTCTATGTAGAGCAGCCATCAGGTTTTGTAGATCCTCTTAAACCTGATTATGTCTATAAGCTTAGGAAAGCTTTGTATGGGTTAAAGCAAGCCCTAAGGGCTTGGTATGAAACCCTGTCTACTTTCCTTATTGAGAATAAATTCTCAAGAGAAAAAATAGACAAAACTCTATTCCTTAGGGAATCCAAAGGTAAGATCATCTTAGTTCAGATCTATGTTGATGACATAATCTTTGGATCTACTGAAAACAACCTTTGTAAAAAGTTTGCCAAACTTATGCAAGGGAAGTTTGAGATGAGCAGTATGGGGGAACTTAAGTTCTTCTTGGGACTCCAAGTAAGACAGACTGATGATGGTCTGTCCATATCCCAGTCTAAGTTCGCCAAAGAATTAATTAAGAAGTTTGGTATGGAGTCATCCTCCACTATGAGAACTCCTATGGGAACAAGTATGCATATATGCAAAGATGATGTAGGTAAACCTGTTGATGAATCTTTATATAGAGGGATAGTTGGCTCTCTACTATATCTCACTGCTAGTAGACCAGATATTATGTATGCTACATGTGTCTGTGCTAGGTACCAAGCCTGCCCTAAAGAATCTCATTATACTGCAGTCAAAAGGATTCTGAGATATCTTAAGGGCACACCTAATCTAGGCCTTTGGTACCCTAGGAATAGAGATTTTCTACTAACAGGTTATTCAGATGCAGACTTTGTAGGCTGTAGAGAGGATAGAAAGAGTACAACAGGTACATGTCAATTCTTGGGAGGAAGATTGATATCATGGAGTAGTAAGAAGCAGACCAGTGTGGCAATATCGACAGTTGAGTCAGAATATGTTGCTGCTGGCAGCTGCTGTGCACAGCTATTGTGGATACAGCATCAGCTTAAAGATTATGGTATTCAAGTAAGTAGAACACCTCTTTTGTGTGATTCTAAGAGTGCAATTTCTATTGCTAATAATCCTGTTTCTCATAGTAGAACTAAGCATATAAAAATTAAATACCATTTTCTTAGAGAAAATGTAGAAAGAAAAGACATCTCATTGGAATTTGTTAAAACAGATTATCAAATAGCAGATGTATTTACTAAGCCACTGGATGAAACAAAATTCAATAAATTTAAAATTGAATTAGGCATGCTGACCATTGATTTGGTTATCAACAAACTTACAAGTGGTATTAGATTATCAAGTGGTATTGACAAAAACAGTAATTGGCTAAGTAAAATTGTGTCGACACATTCAGTGAAAATGTGTCGACTCGGTAAAGTCATGTCGACTAGTCAGAGAATATGTGTCGACACAGAGAATTTGTGTCGACACTTAAGAATCAAATAGTCGACTCATCCAGGAATATAGTGTCGACTTCACCAGAATAGTGGTGTCGACACTTACAGATTTTGTGTCGACACTTATCCTAAGAGTCGACACAGAATTTCTGATGCTCTACTATGTCTCTCAGGTGTCGACATATCCACAATTGGTGTCGACAAATAGTAGACAGACTTGCTGTCAAGACAATAGAAGTTTGTGTCGACACACTCCATCTGTGTCGACACTTATAGACTGTTTTTCCCGCCTTTTGATCTTCTTTCAATAAAAGGTATAAATAGGTCAAGAAATTATTCTGCCGACACGCTTACAAGGTTTTCGAGACTGAAACCCTGTGTCGACATTCTCTCTCTCTCTTCTCTCCAGCTTTCTCGTCTGATCAATGGCACCAAAGGTTGAAGATAACATCAACGAAGGATATGAGTTGGTACGCAATGCCTTTGCTGATGCCCCGACAGATATTCAAAGGGTTATAACTCTAATCTCTGAATCTGGAATAGAGTTTCTAGTTTCTGAACCTTCAAAGATATGGAAGAAGGAGGTGCTTGAATTCTTTACCTCTGCATCAGTGGATTCAGCTGGTCTCAAGATAAAATCCACCGTTCATGGGACAAAGGTGAAAATCACACCAAGAAGTTTGAGAAAGATTCTACAATTGCCTATAGTTGAGAATGAAGAAGAGGTCCCAGCTTCTAAGTCAAGGGAGGCTCTCCAATGGTGTGGATTGGATCCAACCCTGAAGATTGGAGATGCTTTCAACAGAAAAGGAATAAATCAACAAGGAAAATTTTTGTCTGAAGTAGTTGGGAAAGTAATTTTGTGCAAACCAGGTGGACATGATAGGATTTCAGCCTATATGTTCAGCCTAATGATCAGAATTGTATTTACAATACCAACTAACTGGTCAGCTGTAGTATTTGATAAGATCAAGGAAGGAATAAAGAAGCCAAATCTGGCTAGAATTGTGAGTTTATACCTGACTAAAGTGATCCCTGAGGTTATGCAACAACTGCCTGAGACAAAAATTAATCACATGAGGAAAATGGATATAAGATTATTTTCAAGATGGGATAGGGTGCTGTCTAAAGATATGCCTGATGAGAATAGGCAGGACACCCCTGTGAGATCCCCTGCACATGATCTAGGCACTGCCCAGCATCAAGAAGAGCAAGTGAGAAAGCAGGTTGAAGATCAGCCTGAGTCTGTTCAAAATGAAACCATTCCTGCCCAAATGCAGGGGGAGCAAGCTCACTCTCCTGCCCAGAATGTATCTACTTCAGAATAGGTAAAGGGAAAGCAAGTGAGTTTTCCTGCCAAGGACATTCCTAATATTTTTTCTCCTACACAGGTACAGGGGGAGCAAGTACATTCTCCTACCCAGGAAATTCCACATACTGAACAAGTGCAAGAGGTGCAAATGTCTGAACAAGTGCAAGAGGAAGAACAAATTGATTTATCAAAAGATTTGAATATTGCAGATCTGGATGATTCAACATCTGTTCAAGCTCAGAAGGAATACACTCTAGATGAGTTATTTCCTAATATTGAAATTACTACTGATAGAATAGATAAGGAGCAAGAAAATGAGAAGGCACTAGATATGGAGATAGAACAAGAAGCTGAGAAAGAACAAGGAGTTGAGAAGGAGCAAGTAGTTGAGGGGGAGCCTGTGCATGTTAAGGCTGAACAACATGGCACTGAGACAGATATTCCTCCTACTTTTCCTGACAGAGTTCAAATTGAAAGTTCATCTGATTCTGAGAATGAAGAAGACAGACTGGCTAAGATGAAAAAGCTCATGTTCTTTAAGAGAAGGAGCAAAAGCTATAAGCAGACTCTACAAACTACACCTCTCCAATCTCCTTCTGAATTTAATTATAATAAGTTTATGATAGACTTGCAAGTTAAGTTGGATGAACACAGATTGGCTGTTGAAAAGTATGTTGATGAGAGCAATAAATCCCTTCAATTTGACTTGGCTCAAGATATTAAATCTATTAGATTTGAAGTAAATATGAATAAGAAGGAAATGACAGATTGCTTCCATAAGGGAGGTAATGTTGTAGTGTTTTTGGCTAAACAACAGTAGTCTATCATCACTAAAGTGGATGATATTGCTTTAAAGCAAGGTTATGTTTTGGATAATCAGCTAAGGATGAATGATAATTTGACTGAATCTCACCATGAAATTCTTGAAAAGTTCACAAAGGCTACTGCAGGGATGACTGAAGCAAGAGCAAAGGAGATGGAAGAGTTTGATAAGAAACTTCAAGAAGCCATTGAATCAGTTAAGACTGCCATCACTACATCTCAGAAGGACATATCTGACAAACTACAAAAATTGAAACCATATTTTAAAGAAGGTGTAAATTATCTAGATGGCCAGATCAGATTTCAAAAGAATGATCTAAGAGATCATATTACAAGAGAAGTCATAAAGGGGGAGAGGTTGTTAGTTCATGCTGGCTCAGAGCACACCAAATGGGTGACAAATAGTATTCGAGCCACATTGGGATATCCACCTTTGTGTGATGATGCTATGGTGGCTGAGTCCGGAATTCAAACAGGTCTAATTGAAGGCAATCAACCTGAGATTGCCCAAGTCATTTACCCTCCTAATTTTGATATGATTGATCAGCAAGTTCAGGATATGTATAGTCCTCCAAAGGAGGTTACCAAGGTTGTTATTGAAAAAGTTGATAAGCCTGATGCCAACTTGCAAGAACAGCAAGATGCTCTACCATCAAAGAAAAGATTTAGAGAGCAGGCTGAACTTAAGCCAGATTTTGAGCAGTGGAGCCCTACTTCAAAAAATACTATACTAACTGCATGGAAGGCTGTAAAGGACAAAGTACATGAAAGAGGAAAGTGGTATAATGAAATGGAATGGCAAAAGTATGAAGCTAGGCAGGAAGCCATAGTACAGTTCAGGAGAAAAGCCAAGCTAGGAAGGCTGCCACCAGATGCTCAGGAGCCGAGCAAGTACTTTCCAAAGCCCTTTCATTACTTTGAAAGGCAAAGGCTCAAGGAAGAAGCACAGAAGAAAGCTGAGCTAAAAGGCAAGAAGCCAGCTGAAGTTGCTGAAGCTCCTGTGAAGGCTCAAATCCAATCTGGCAAAGGAATTGTCATAAAAGAGCCTGATCAGTCTTAGTTCTAAGTTCTTTCAAAAGTGTTTTGTAATGTTTTGTTTAATCATTCAATGTAAACATCTGTAATCAAACATTACCAAGTTATAAACAAAATTTTGTTTGGAATCATATATTCATGTTCACTCTGTGATGAATTGTTAATATTTTGTTTATATTAAGTATTTCTGTAATGTCATACATCATCATATTATATTTGTTATAAATGGTGTATATCATTAACTAAAAGGGTTATGACTTCTCCAAATAGGGGGAGATTGTTGGGTACATTGGAAAATGTGTACCTGATTTGAAGAAGCCTAACTTAGCTTAATGATATACATCAAGGTGTATTTGATGTTGCTTTAAGTTGTCATGTGCAGGTGAAGAAGTATTAAAGAATATGAGAGGTCTAAGTTGTTAGCCTAAATCACCTAGAGGGGGTGAATAGGTGAAATGCGTGTCAAATGCGGAATTAAAAATTAACACAGCACACATCAAGCAATCACAGACGACAAGAGATTTAGAGTGGTTCCCCAACCTTGGGTACGTCCACTTTCCTCACTGATCTAGCAAATCACTAGACTCGGCTACTCCACTATCTTGGATTGAAACCAATCCTACACCTCGGAACCACGTTCCTACAAAACTCGATCCAACTGGATCTACAAAACTCGGAAGAAAGATCTTCCTACAAATCTCAGAGAAAAACTCCTACAAAGAAATTTTGGTTTGAGAATAAAAAAAAATCAAAACAATAATCTCAGATCTGGATCTTTGACAGTCTTCTTCTTTAGGAACTTCGGCTTGATCAGAAAAGGTTGAAGATGACTTGAGATAGATCCACAAATCTGAAAACTAGAACCACCTCGATCGAGAAGATAGATCTGGAATCTTTGAGGCTCGGCAAGATCGAGTGATTCACTTTTGTCTGGATCGCTGGAGAAACAGTCGTTGAAGACGGAGATCGGGGCGATCCAAAGCTTTTTCCGCGAACAACAATGGCGGCGGCGGCGGCGTGAGAATTAGGGTTCACGGAATTTTCTTTTTCTTGAAAAGAATATCTCTGTAATCTTGTTAATTAGTCAATTCTGAAATGACCTATTTATAGGTGGACTCCAACGGTCATAGTCTTAATTAAGGATGACACGTGGACCAATCAGAAATGACGGATTCAAAATACTTAAGGTGAATTCGAACTTAGAAAAAATTCTGGAATAGAGAACTGCTATACTCGAGTAAGAGAAGATATACTCGAGTATGGGAATTCAGATACTCGAGTGATAGAGAGGAGTATACTCGAGTATGAGAAGAGAAATTTACTTGAGTGCAAAACAAACTACTCGAGTATCAGAAAAGATATACTCGAGTATCAGAACGATATACTCGAGTGAAAGGGGAATTACTCGAGTATCAGAATATGTATCCGGGAAACATTCACTTACTCGAGTATCAAAGTCAATTACTCGAGTATGGAAATACTTACTCGAGTATTAAAATCAACTACTCGAGTATCGAATAATTTACTCGAGTATATAAAATCAATTACTCGAGTATAGAAACACTTACTCGAGTATTAAAAGAAACTACTCGAGTATAACTACTTGAACTTGCAGAGAAGGGAAGAAATGGATCTACTCGAGTATGATACAAGATTTACTCGAGTGATTAAGTTACTTACTCGAGTATGAAAAGAGCTACTCGAGTATGACTACTTAACTACTCGAGTATAGATATATCTATACGAGTATTCAGACCCTGCTCGAGTAAGTCTAACTGATTACTCGAGTATGTCTCACTAACTACTCGAGTATAACTAACTAGCTACTCGAGTATTAAGTCTGATACTCGAGTATAAGAGAGGGGTTACTCGAGTATTTTGGACTTAGAAAAAAAATTTCTGAGGAAATTAGCTTCAATGCTTCTGTCCATCAATCCAAGTGCATGAATGAGAAGTGTATCCCAATAGAGAGGCTATACATGGGCCAACACTTTGGATCACACAATGAGGGATTACATTGCATAGTCCTGTGTTTGATGACCCATTATAGACTGACATTGGTCTACACTTGGCAATTAGGACCTGCACACATACAACTCAAATACCACATCAAATACATCTTAATTCATCTTAGTTCAAGGTCTGACTTCCTACAAATCTGAGGTATTGTGGAGATAAACCCCAACAATCTCCCCCTATTTGTAGATGTCAGCACTCTCTATACTAAGGTGAATTACTTAAGAGTAAAAGAACAACATGCATATAACAGGAGAATGAACTAAACTAAAACAGGGTAAATAAAACATTGCCATAATCAGAATTAAATATATATATATATAGAAATGTTTTAAGCACAGAAACAAAAGGTCCAATTCCACATTCTCAGTTCAACTCAAGATGGGGCATCCTTGTGCATCCTTTCTCTTTTCAGCTCTTGCCTCTCTAGGTAGCTGAAAGGCTTTGGAAAGTAAGTCCTGGGCCTAGGAGGAGCAGCTGGGTTGTTGTGCCCCCAATTTCTGTCATGTAGCCTGATCTTTATCTGAGATGCTTCATAGGCTTTCCATTCTGAATAACTGTAGTAATTATCTCTGTTTTCCCCAAGATCAGTCACTAACCTTAAAGTATCAAGAATCAGAGACTTAGAGGTAGGACTCCACACTTCAGCATGAACAATAGGTGGTCTACCTTCAGGAGCTGGCTCTTTCCTGGGTGCAGAACGGCTGGCAGAAGCGCCGTCACCATATTTTCTTTTCTTCTTAGAAGGACCTTGAGAACTGGAAGGAAAATCATCTTGCCATGCTTCAGTATAGGATAGGGGAGGCTCAGTCATATCACCCTCAGGTCTGGGTGAGAAGACTGGCACACCTCCTTGAAAGGTTGCTTGAGCTGAAACATCTGCTGGAGGCTGTTCTGCAAGAGGATCTAGATGTTGAGGTATTATGGTAGGGTCCAGTTGAAACTCAGGAAAGTTTTGATTATGCAGCCAGACAGCAGTGTCATAGGTATAGAATTTGACAGACTGAAGCTGGGAAAGAATGGATTCTTTCAATCCTTTTACTAGTTCACTTACAACATCTTGAGATTGGGTAGTTAGTTGTTTAACCTGGACTTCAGCTTGTTCAGAAAGTTTTTTAACTTGTTCTTTTACAATCTTCTCCCCTTGCTGATATCTATGTTTAGCTGGGCAATTGCTTCATCTCTGAAGGTGCTCACTTCATTACATACTTTCACAACATTAGATTCAGCTCTCTCATCTAGCTTGAGCTGATTGTGAGCTACTGTCTCTGCCTGGTTTCTTAGCTCACCTATGCTTGTGATGGTGTGATCTATGGATTTGCCTCCAATCTTGAACAACTGCTTGAGAGTGTCAGTGTTTGCTTGAATTTCAGCAAAGCCTCTGCTCATCTCCTTTTCAAGAGCAGAGACCTTGGAGGTGACTGACTGCAGAGAGGCATCAAAGTAATCTCTCTGTTCTTTGAGCATAAGCTCAATCTTGCTAACTAGATCTGAAGAGGAAGAGGAGGATGGGGCTGAGGTTGATGCAGGGACTAGGGGAGCAGGAGCAGCCCAAGGGGGGATCTCTTCAATAATTACTGAGCTCACAGCTCTCTTGGTTGGAATTATCTCTATGGAATCACAAGGGTCAGAGAAGGAGGGGAGAGAGAAATCAAGTGTCCTCAGAGGAGGGTCAACAGGTTCAGGGGAATCCTCCTCGTCATCGGACAGGATGATATCATCATGAAGATCTGTGGCATCCAGAGGGGAGTGAGCTGGAGACGGAATGGGAGACTTGGCAGGAGACTTGGCAGCTGAATCATTCTGAAAAAGAGGAGCATCTGAGCTGAGCTCATCAATAAGACTGTTAATATCTTCAGCTGTAGACAGTAAAGCTGCTGGAGTAGGAGAAACTGGAGGAGTAGCAACTCTGACTTCTTCTTGTGCTAGAATCACTGATTCAGAAGAAACTTGATGCTGAGAAAGAGAAGATGCAGGCTCCCCCTCAACTAAAGCACCAGAGGTAGCAATAGTTTGATGTAAAGGAGGAGATGGAATCCTGTCTTCAGGTAAACTGTTTCCTTGTTGTAGTTCTGAGATGGCATCAGCCTTTGAAGCTTGGGCAGAGTTCAGGATCTTGAGGTCATACCTTTGAATGGAAGAGATAGAAACTTTCTTCATATGGTGAAGAGGAGTCCCTTTAGATAAGTCAAACACTGTAGGATTGATCTCATGGAGGAGGAGGGAGATAATCCTAGCAAAACTGGGATGTTTGACGCTTTCTCGGATCTTATCCAGTATCATCATTCCGAACTGGAATTTCTTCCTGCAGACAATAGCTTGCATAACGTCGAATAGATTTTAGGAGATGTCTCTGATGGAGTAAGTCTTACACCATAGGATTTTGGCGATGATGTCAACGAGAAACTTCCCTTCTGAATTGAACAAGGATCGATTCAGGGTTTCACCTCCACCTTCAGGATCTCGACCGCAGAACAGAGAGGTGCGGTCGGCATCTGCCTTGTCTAGGTCATCTTCTTCGTCGACCACTGGCATCCGGAGCAGAGTGGCGACTGAAGTTTTATCCAACCGAATTTCAACTCCCTGTACCTTGGACTTCAGAACTGTGCCGTTTTGTCTAATCTTCAGATTTCTGTAGAATTCTTCAACCTCAGGAAGCAGGAGACGGCAGGGTTCTTGAAGAACGAAGGACAACCCGGCCGTGTCCAGGAGAATCAATAAGTTCTTGAAGTCATCAGAAATCTCTTCAATACCATCTGTTACTAGTTCAGAGCCGATTCCAATCTTGGAGGAGGGAGGAGCCATCGGCGATTCTGCAATGTGAAGGAAACAAGAACGAGGACGACGAAGCACTGCAACTGCTCTGGGAGACGAAGAGACGGAAATCTTGCGGCGACAGAAGAGGAAGAACAGGGTTCGGGAATACGAGAAGTCGGCAGCTACTCGAGTGAATGAGAAGTGGAAAGGACTTTTTCGTTTTGAATATATATATAAATAATCCTAATTAGGTTTTAAAAAAGGATTAAGTATAATGACATACCTGAGCGAGGCGGCAATTGCTTGGTGCGGATAGAGAATATGAAAATCCGAAAAAAAATTCCGAGTACTCGAGTAGAGGATGACAGCATACACGAGTATGAGGTTTAGTATACTCGAGTAGGTCACAACATACACGAGTAATCAAGAGTTCATACTCGAGTATGTAAAGAGCATACACGAGTATTAAGTCCTTGACGAATTTTCATACTCGAGTATCAGAAGTTCATACACGAGTATCTTTTGGAGTACTCGAGTATATGAAACTTTTTCTCAAGTATTAGCCGTTTACTCGTGTAAGTGTAACGATGCTCGAGTTTCTAATACTTGAAGGAATTTCCCTGGTAGATGTCTATTTCCACTGAAAAACTGTACCTCTGAGCAGCTAACACTACTGAAATCTTCTTAATCTTGAGAGTCCATCACTGGTCTTCTTTGTTGAGCAGTCCAAGCTCAGTTTTGAAGAACGAGAACTTGGACTCGTCCAGCGGCTTGGTGAAAATATCTGCAACTTGCCTGTCTGTGGAGACATACTGTAGATCTATGTCTCCATTCTCCACATGCTCTCGGATGAAATGATAGCGAAGCTCTATGTGCTTGGTCCGGCTGTGGGAGACTGGGTTGTTGGCTATTGCTATGGCGCTGGAAGAGTCACAGAACAGGGGAATGTTCTGGAACTGCATGTTGTAGTCTTCAAACTGATTCTTGATCCATAAGAGCTGTGCACAACAGCTGCCTGCAGAGATGTACTCTGATTCAGCCGTTGAGATGGCTATATAGTTCTGCTTCTTACTGCTCCAGGAAATAAGTCTCCTTCCGAGGAATTGGCAAGTCCCGGAGGTACTTTTCCTGTCGTCTTTGCTGCCTACAAAATCTGCATCTGAAAAACCAATTAGTTCACTATCATTACTTCTTGGGTACCATAAGCCAAGATTTGGTGTGCCTTTGAGGTATCTCAGGATTCGCTTTGCAGCGATGTAGTGAGATTCCTTAGAGTTCACCTGAAATCTAGCACAAACACATGTTGAGAACATTATATCTGGTCTACTCGCAGTAAGGTAGAGCAAGGACCCAATTATGCTTCTGTACTTGGTTTCATCAAAAGGTTTCCCTTTCTCATCCTTGTCCAGAGACATAGCTGAGGCCATTGGAGTCCTCATAGAGGTTGCATTCTCCATTCCAAATTTCTTAAGTAGCTCTTTGGTGAACTTGGTCTGTGAGATGAAAATTCCATCCTCAGATTGTTTCACTTGAATCCCTAAGAAATACTTCAGCTCTCCCATACTGCTCATTTCAAACTTCCCTTGCATAAGTTTAGAGAACTTTTTACAAAGGCTGTTATCTGTAGAGCCAAAAATAATGTCATCTACATAGATTTGCACTAGCAGAATCTTGCCTTTTATTTCCCTAAGAAATAATGTCTTGTCTATCTTTCCTCTTGTGAACTTGTTTTCAAGAAGAAAGGTAGACAGCATCTCATACCAAGCCCGAGGGGCTTGCTTAAGACCATATAGTGCTTTTTGCAATAAGTAAACATAGTTAGGAAAGGTTGGATGAACAAAACCTGGGGGTTGCTCTACGTACACTTCTTCCTTAATGTCACCATTCAGGAAAGCGGACTTAACGTCCATTTGATAGACGGTAAAGCCCTTAAGTGCGGCGTAGGCAAGAAATAACCTGATTGCTTCCAGTCTTGCCACTGGAGCATATGTCTGGTCGAAGTCAATTCCTTCTTCTTGACGATATCCCTTGGCTACAAGTCTGGCCTTATTCTTTACGATTATCCCATCTTCATCCATCTTGTTCCGGTAGACCCATTTTGTCCCAATGATATTCTTACCTTTGGGTCTAGGAACAAGTGTCCAAACCTTGCATCGTTTGAACTGATTCAATTCTTCTTCCATGGCTAGAATCCAGGATGCGTCGGAGTTGGCTTCCTCAAATTTCTTTGGTTCAACCTGTGAGAGAAAACTTAAGTGTAAATTCTCGTTAGTTGTACCTCGACGAGTTCTGACGCCATCCCGAGGATCTCCTATTATTTGGTCAACAGGATGATCCTTCAAGTGTCTGAACTCTAAAGTCCTTGCATCTGGGATCTCTTCAGCCACTGGAGTTGCATCTTCAGCTGGGATGTCTTCTTCATCTTGATCATCCACCTCTCCAATGGTGGTTGAAGAGGGGACCTTGATGAATGTCTCATCTTTATCTTCACTAGGTTCATCCAAGCTAAGTTCTTTCAACTTTGTACCTGCATCTACACTAGGCACACTAGACGAGTTGCTTTGCAACAGACTCGTCTCATCAAATACAAGATGTATCGACTCTTCCACCACCAGAGTTTTTCTATTGAATACCCTATAAGCCTTACTATGGCTACTATATCCTACAAAAATACCTTCAAAGCTTTTCTCGCTAAACTTGGTAGAGTGATACTTGCCGTTGTTAAGCACGAAGCATTTACAGCCAAAGATTCTAAAGTATAAAATGGTTGGTTTCCTGCCTTTTAGAAGTTCGTAAGGAGTCTTATCATGGTTCTTGTTGATGAGTGCTCGATTTTGCACGTGACAGGCGGTGTTGACGGCTTCAGCCCAGAAATACTCCGGAAGTGAGGCATCACTCAACATGGTCCGACAAGCCTCTATGAGTGTTCTGTTCCTTCTCTCAGCTACTCCATTTTGCTGTGGAGTGCGAGGAGAGGAAAACTCATGAAAGATACCTTGACTTTCACAAAATTGTGTCATGGCTCCAGATTTGAATTCCGTTCCATTGTCACTTCTGATTTTGACTACGGAACAGTTGTATTCATTCTGGATCTGCCTCACAAAATTTGTGAAAGTACTGAAGGTATCTGACTTGTGTTTCAGAAAGAACACCCACGCAAAGCGCGAGTAATCATCCACAATAACCAACGTATATTCCTTACCTCCCAAACTCCTAACCTGCAGTGGACCAAACAAGTCCATATGGAGAAGCTGCAAACTTCTATTGGAATCCTTGCCTATTATGCTTTTAAACGAACTCCTTATTTGCTTGCCTTTGATACAAGCGTGACAAGGACTGTCCGTAACGCACTTGACATTAGGTGCATCACGCACTAAGTTTTGAGAGAATAATTTATTAATAGTTTTGAAATTAATATGTGCTAGTCTCTTGTGCCATTGGTCAGCAAGAGATGCACTATTTTTTGCTAACAAACACACTGGTGTCGAAGAGTCTATACAGATAAAATTTAAACGGAAAATATTTCTGCTTCGAGTGCCTGATAAAATAGTTTCCATATTGTTAACCGACTTTATCAAACACTTGTCAGCATGAAATTCAACTACGTATCCTTTGTCGCATAGTTGGCTTATGCTGATGAGATTGTGTTCCAATCCTTCAACATATGCTACATTCGAAAAGGATACGCTACCATTAGAAATCATACCATAGCCTTTAGTGATTCCTCGATCTGAACCTCCAAAGATGACCTTTGGTCCGTTGCAGACTGGGGTGTAATTCTGTAGTAGGCTCCTTGTCCAGGTCATATGCCGAGAGCATCCACTGTCCAAGTACCAGATTGGCGTTTTGGTGGCCTTTGGACATACCTGCAATTACAATCATTTAGCCTTAGGAACCCAAACAAGTTTGGGTCCTTGGTCTCGAGTTAGAATACTCCCCCTACGAGTATTAGCCTCATGAGTGGTCACTCTCACGTTGCTAACTTTAGGGGTTGCAGCATTTTCAGGATTGAACCAACAATCACTGGCAAAATGACCAATTCTGCCACAGCACCAACAGTTGAACCTGTTGTATCTTTGCCTTGTGTGGTCCTGCTTGACTTTCTGGAATGAAGGTCCAGCAGGAGCTTTACTCTTGGAGGAGGAGGCTTCATGATGATGGCAGTTATATGAGGTCTTCTCCTTCATAGGATTTTCTACAATGGGTTTTACTTTTGGTGTGTTTTTGAAATTATGACCGCGAGCATAAGGTCCATAGCTTTGAAGCTGAATCTCCTCATAAGGTGCCTTGAAGACACTCTCGCCAAAGTTACGAGGACGAGTCCAACCTTGGTATCTTGACTTAGGCTTCTCAGGGATCGGCCTAGAAAAGTGTCCGTAGGTGGACTCATAATCAAGTTCGTTCGTGGGAAAGATAACTTTCTTGAACACAACAGGTTCCAAGGGGGCTTTCCCTTTTTCTTCAGCTAGAGCCTTCCGGGCAGCCTTATTCTTTCTCTTGGCCTTGTTTCTCCTAGAGGATTTACTAGAAGAGACAATGTGGCCTAAACCAGCACCCTTGGCCTTAGCAGAGAATTCAGCAACGATTGGAAGAACTGTCTTAGGCTTGGAGAAACTCTCAACAAGCTTCTTTTCAGCCTCGAGTTGTCGTTCCAATTCTTTGATGATTTCCTCTTTACGGTCGATGTGCTTGAGAGCTTTATTGTATCCCTCCATAGCTGCATTGAGGTTCTCTTGAAGAGAGTTAGTCTTATCGACTTCTTCTCTCAAGCTGCTCTCACTAGCTCGTAGAGTATTTATCTCTTTGGCTTGAGTTTTCATTAATCTACGACATTTTTCGTAGGCGGTGAGTAACTCCTTATACTGACCCATGAGCTCAGATTCATCTTCAGAGGAATATCCCTCTTGCTCATTCTCATCATCAGAATCAGAGAGAGGAGTGTGAGATTTTACCTCCCCAGTAAACTGGGGAACTTGTTCATCATCTGAATGAGCCATGAGCCCAAAGTAAGCTTCCTCTTCTTCACTCGACTCAGATGAGTCAGAGTCGCTGAGAGTTTTGCTCTTCTTGGCTACTAAGCTTTTCTCTTTCCTATTCTTATGGTGTGAGGATTTCTTTTCCTCTCTTCTTCCACCCTCTTTCTTTTTGTGAGGGCAATCGGCGATGACGTGACCTGGCTTATTGCAACAATAACAAATGATGTCAGTTGAGATCTGTTTGTTTTGTTTAGAATTATACCTGTCATGGCTGCTTGAGCCTTTCTTCCGATGATCACCGTCATGTCGTGATCTTCTATATGAGGCATCCTTGCCTCTCCATTGCTTCTTCTTGTTCAAGAACTTCTTGAACTGCCTTGAGAGTAGGGAGAACTCTCCATCAGATAGTTTTGAGCCAGATGAGCTAGGCTCAGATGATTCTTCTTCATCAGCCTCAGGAACTGGGGCAGGAGAGCTAGCCTTTATCTTCCTTGAGCTATCTGCCTTTAGAGCGACAGATTTCTCCTTGGATGCAGACCTGCTTGTCTCTTCTTCAGCTTTTCTTGAGTTGATTTGCAGCTCGTAAGACATAAGCTTTCCGAACAGATTCTGCGGGTCCGTCTCAGCTAACCTTCCAAACTCCCGAATGGCACATACCTTATTGTCCCATTCCTTGGTTAGGGATCTTAAGAATTTGTCATTGAGTTCCCCGTTGGTAAAGACACGTCCATAAACTCTTAGCCCATTTACTATCTTGAAGAAGTTCTCAAAAGTGTCAGCTATGGCTTCCTTATGACCCTGCCTGAAGGCTTCATATTTCTGGTTCAGTAAGGATCTACGATCATCCCTCACTTCCTCTGTACCTTCCATTAGAGTCACTAGGGATTTCCACATCTCCTTGGCAGATTGGCAATGAATCAGATTTTGCAGCATTGAGTCATCGACTGCACTTGCTATGATATTCTTTGCTTTCTTGTCCAGAGAGACAAGTGCAATCTCATTCTTGTCTAGATCCATCAATTTCTTTGGTACCTTTTTGGTTGGATCTATTGTTGATGCGGTCATAGGAACATGAGGACCTTCTTCAACAATCATGAAGATCCGAGGGTCTACAGCTTCCATGAAGAATTTGACCCTTTCCTTCCACATCGGAAAGTTGTTCTTGGTGCAGATAGGGAGCTTGGCAAAATCCTTAGTCTTACTCATGCTTGATACTCAACTTAGAAGGATACGATCAAGGTGTTAACCTTTTAACGATCAACCTCCCTCTGATACCAATTGAGAGGTCTAAGTTGTTAGCCTAAATCACCTAGAGGGGGGTGAATAGGTGAAATGCGTGTCAAATGCGGAATTAAAAATTAACACAGCACACATCAAGCAATCACAGACGACAAGAGATTTAGAGTGGTTCCCCAACCTTGGGTACGTCCACTTTCCTCACCGATCTAGCAAATCACTAGACTCGGCTACTCCACTATCTCGGATTGAAACCAATCCTACACCTCGGAACCACGTTCCTACAAAACTCGATCCAACTGGATCTACAAAACTCGGAAGAAAGATCTTCCTACAAATCTCGGAGAAAAACTCCTACAAAGAAATTTTGGTTTGAGAATAAAAAAAAATCAAAATAATAATCTCAGATCTGGATCTTTGACAGTCTTCTTCTTTAGGAACTTCGGCTTGATCAGAAAAGGTTGAAGATGACTTGAGATAGATCCACAAATCTGAAAACTAGAACCACCTCGATCGAGAAGATAGATCTGGAATCTTTGAGGCTCGGCAAGATCGAGTGATTCACTTTTGTCTGGATCGCTGGAGAAACAGTCGTTGAAGACGGAGATCGGGGCGATCCAAAGCTTTTTCCGCGAACAACAATGGCGGCGGCGGCGGCGTGAGAATTAGGGTTCACGGAATTTTCTTTTTCTTGAAAAGAATATCTCTGTAATCTTGTTAATTAGTCAATTCTGAAATGACCTATTTATAGGTGGACTCCAACGGTCATAGTCTTAATTAAGGATGACACGTGGACCAATCAGAAATGACGGATTCAAAATACTTAAGGTGAATTCGAACTTAGAAAAAATTCTGGAATAGAGAACTGCTATACTCGAGTAAGAGAAGATATACTCGAGTATGGGAATTCAGATACTCGAGTGATAGAGAGGAGTATACTCGAGTATAAGAAGAGAAATTTACTCGAGTGCAAAACAAACTACTCGAGTATCAGAAAAGATATACTCGAGTATCAGAATGATATACTCGAGTGAAAGGGGAATTACTCGAGTATCAGAATATGTATCCGGGAAACATTCACTTACTCGAGTATCAAAGTCAATTACTCGAGTATGGAAATACTTACTCGAGTATTAAAATCAACTACTCGAGTATCGAATAATTTACTCGAGTATATAAAATCAATTACTCGAGTATAGAAACACTTACTCGAGTATTAAAAGAAACTACTCGAGTATAACTACTTGAACTTGCAGAGAAGGGAAGAAATGGATCTACTCGAGTATGATACAAGATTTACTCGAGTGATTAAGTTACTTACTCGAGTATGAAAAGAGCTACTCGAGTATGACTACTTAACTACTCGAGTATAGATATATCTATACGAGTATTCAGACCCTACTCGAGTAAGTCTAACTGATTACTCGAGTATGTATCACTAACTACTCGAGTATAACTAACTAGCTACTCGAGTATTAAGTCTGATACTCGAGTATAAGAGAGGGGTTACTCGAGTATTTTGGACTTAGAAAAAAATTTTCTGAGGAAATTAGCTCCAATGCTTCTGTCCATCAATCCAAGTGCATGAATGAGAAGTGTATCCCAATAGAGAGGCTATATATGGGCCAACACTTTGGATCACACAATGAGGGATTACATTGCATAGTCCTGTGTTTGATGACCCATTATAGACTGACATTGGTCTACATTTGGCAATTAGGACCTACACATATACAACTCAAATACCACATCAAATACATCTTAATTCATCTTAGTTCAAGGTCTGACTTCCTACAAATCTGAGGTATTGTGGAGACAAACCCCAATAGAATACAGGAAATTATTCTAAGTCCATATGTCGACACCTGAAGAAATTGTGTCGACACTTCAGAATAATTGTGTCGACACTTGAAGGAAGCAGTGTCGGCTCACAGAAAGATAGTCGACCACATTTGTGTCGACACTGGGAAGCAGTGTCGACTCACAGAAAGATAGTCGACCATATTTGTGTCGACACTGGGAAGCAGTGTCGACTCACAGAAAGATTGTCGACCTCAACTATGCCGACACCTGAAGTCAGAGTTGACACATACTGAGTTCTGAATCTACAACAACTGTGTCGACACACAGGACTTGTGTCGACACACTGCCAAGTCAAGACCAAGTTATTTTCTGAAGAAAGATGAAGTGTTGAGTCGACACAAATTCTCTATGTCGACTCATTCTCAAGATGAAGTTCTGAAGAAGCAGTGTCGACTTAAAGACAAACTAGTCGACATCATCAAAGGCTGTGTCGACACCAAAGTCACTTGTGTCGACACATATAGACAGTTGGTCTTGACACTTTCTGACAGTCTGTCTCAACACTTTGCTGTCCAAGACTGAGACACAGGATCTGTTTGAATACTTGACAGCTTTGGGTTGCAACCGGTTAACTGAAGCTGTCAGACTTGTCAGAAGTCAGTTAGAAACCGGATCAACCGGTTACCATGAAGAAGATCTATAAATAGACAGATTCAGAGAGAAGAAAAGAGAGATTTGGATTTTGGCAATCAATTTGAGAAAACAAATCAAGAAGGAGTAATACACTGAAGAAGATCTTCATCAGAAGATCTAAGAAGACGATCTCAGGATCTGTCTAAAAAGAGTTCTTTCAAGAATTCAGAAGTATCATCAAAGGTGTTGGATAGAGAGGGATCCAGCCACTTGAAGAAGAAGAAGGAAGCCATCATTGGTTTCTCAAGAAGCTATTTGGAAATCAACTCAGCTAAGTTCAGATTCAAGAAGCTTTGAAGAAAGCTCAGATTCAGTTGATTTCATCAGCTGATCAAGATTTGTCTTGTTCTTTTCTCTCTCAACAAAGGCAAGACATTAAAAACTTCTTTTCTAATTTCTGTAGGATCTGTCAATACAGATCTGAGTTGTAAGCCTGTGTTATAAAGGCTGAGTGTAGGAGAGTTGATCTCTGAGTGGTAGGGCTGTTTGCCTGAGTGTAGGAGAAGGTTCTTCTCTGAGTTATAGGCTTTGTGATAAGGCTGAGGTAGGGCTATTGAGCCTGAGTTGTAGGAACCTTTTCAGGTTCTGAGCTGTAGGATCTGTGGATCTGAGTAAAGAGGAAGTTTGGCCGAATCTAGCATACTGCTAGATAGGTGAAGGGGGAAAGTGGATGTACCCAGACCTTGGGGAACCCCTATAAAATAGTGTGCAATCTGTGATGGTTAAATTTCTGTGACTGCTGTGCTGTGTGTTTTAATTCTGTAATTGAATTCTGCCAAAAAGTGTTAACAAGCTTTAGAACCTATTCACCCCCCCCTCCCCTCTAGGTGTTTAGGTTGTCTTGAAAGTAAAACTATCATATTGCAGGTGTAGAACTAATGATAGACAAGCAAACCATAAAGGAAGTTTCTCCCACAGTCCAAGATAAATCTTATGGACTGATCATTCCTAGAGAAGGGCAAGACACACATGAAGTGTTGAAGAACAGCTGGTTGAAGATAATGAAGAATAACAAGCTGATGTCAAATTGCCTCCAACTGTCAAATATCTAAGGGATCATCCAGCTCACCAGATCATCGATGAAGCTAGCCAAGGAGTGGTGACAAGGAGCAAAAGTCTAAATACTGTCTTGTATTTAAGCTTTCTGTCACAAAAAGAGCCCAAGAAGTTTGAAGAAGCCAGCTTGGATCAGTTCTGGATTGGAGCAATGAGAGAGGAAATGAACCAGTTTAAGAGATGTAATGTCTAGAAGATAGTTCCCAGACCACAAGGACATAATATCATTAGAGTCAAGTGGATTTATAAGAATAAACTTGATGAAAATGGCATTATAATCAAGAACAAGGCTATACTTGTGGCTAAAGGGTACAGACAAGAAGAAGGGATCGATTTTGATGAAACATTTGCCCTAGTAGCCAGATTGGAAGCCATTAGTCTCTTCCTTTCATATGTTGCATACCAAGGATTCAAAGTATACTAGATGGATGTGAAGTCAGCCTTCCTGAATGGGGACTTACAAGAAGAGGTTTATGTGGAATAACCTCCAGTTTTTGTTGACTCCAACTCACCTAATTTTGTTTATAGGCTTAGGAAAGCTCTATATGGGTTGAAGCAAGCCCCTAGAGCATGGTGTGAGACTTTGTCTAATTTCCTCATTGAGAACAAATTCTCAAGGGGGAAGATAGACAAGACCCCATTCCTAAGGGAATCTAAGGACAAGATCATCCCAGTCCACATATATGTTGATGACATTGTCTTTGGATCTATTGATTACAACCTTTGTAGAAAGTTTACTAAACTTATGTATGGGAAGTTTGAGATCAGCAGTATGGGTGAGCTCCAGTTCTTCTTGGGACTCCAAGTTAGACATACTGATGATGACTTGTCCATATCCCAGTCCAAGTTTACCTAGGAGTTGATTAAGAAATATGGTATGGATAATGCCTCCACCATGAAAACTCCACTGGGGTCAAGTATGACCATAGGAAAAATGAGGCAGGGAAACCTATTGATGAAACTTTGTATAGGGGGATAATTGGCTCCCATCTATACCTAACTGCTAGAAGGCCGGACATCATATATGCTACATGTGTCTGTGCTAGGTATCAGGTCTTCCCTAAAGAGTCTCACTACTCTACTATAAAGAAGATTTTGAGATATCTTAAGGGCACTCTAGATCTTGGCTTATGGTACCCTAGAAATAGGGATTCTGAACTAACAAGCAATTCATATGTAGATTTTGAAGTCTGTAAAGAGGACATGAAGAGCACTTTTGGCACCTGTCAGTTCTTAGGAGGAATACTAGTATCGTGGAGTAGCAAAAGCAAAAAAGTGTATGAATATCAACTGCAAAGTCAGAGTACATTTCAGCAGGTAGTTATTGTGCTCAATTGCTGTGGATCTAGCATCAACTCCATGATTATTACCTCAAGATAAGTAGAACTCCTCTTTAATGTGATTCTACTAGTGTAATTTCTATTGCTAGGAATCCTATATCACACAGCAGGACTATGCACATAGAAATGAAGTATCACTTCATTAAGGAGCATGTGGAAAGGAAGGACATCAGTCTTGAGTTTGTCTCCACACACAAGCAAGTGGCTTATATCTTTACTAAGCCACTAGATGAAGCCAAGTTTGACACCTTCAGGTTTGAGTTGGGTATGTTGAACTTGGTCTAGCTTCATTCACATCCTATTGTATTATGCTTCGGTATAGGATTTGTTCCTTTTATAGGAGATAGAGACCTTAAGAGGTAAGAAGACTAAAGTGTACATCAATAAAATGATGATAATGGATGTTTCTATTGAGGGGGAGCAAGTCCGGATGCTATAGGAGAAGATTCAACCTCATGTATAGAAGTATCTAGCAGCGGCACCAAAGATATCAACTGCAATCAGATAGGGAGAGAAGCTATCAAAACCGGCCAGCTCATCCTTGACTATTCTACAGAAGTCAAAAAGGGGGAGAGAAAGAGAAATCGATCAAGTGTTGGCTTGTTCAATTTCTCTAGAGGTTGATCAAGTGATATCAAGTCCAGGGGGAGAGAAAGGGTTTATCATGTCATGGTCAAGTGGTATCAAATCTAAAAGGATTGATCAAGCACAACTGTGGTAGCAATATAGGGGGAGTAAGTGATGCTCACCATATAGGCATAAAATGTGGTAACCTTCCTTGATCTGTTCTATTTTAATTACATAGTTTTATTACTGCAAATATTGTGTGTATCATTGATTGAGAAAAATAAAATAACTTGTATAAGGGTTTTGACTTTTTTCAAATAGGGGGAGATTGTTGGGTCCATTGATCCCAATATCCCAGATTTGTAAGAAGACAAACAAGTCAATGACACACACATAAGGTGTATTTGATGTGTGTTTAATTTAATGCTTGTAGGTTAGTCTTTGTTACAATGATAGGAGAGGTGGACTCAAAGGAGTTAACTTGATAGGTAATAAATTACCTAAGTCCACGGGAGTTGAGTGGAGCAAGCTCATTAATGCAAGATGGCTTGAGGAATGATAGATGGACAGAGAAAAGTAGCTAAGTCCACAGCCATTGAGTAGAGCAAGCTCACTCAATGCCAGAAGTCATGGACAGATGATAACAAGCAAGAAATTCATCTAAGTCCACATGCATTGAGTGAAGCCAGTTCACTCAATGCCATATACTAAAAATGGTTGAGACAGGTGTGGACAGTCAAAGGCTAAGCTTCAGCAAGCTGAAAAATCAGCTACATCCACAGGCATTGAGGGATGTCAACTCACTCAACGCCATACAACTATATTCATTGAGTACAGCCTATTCTGTCAAAGCCTGAGAGATTTTGTCCAAGAAAAATAAGTTAAATCCAGATGCATTGAGTGAAGGCCATTCACTCAACATCACTCAACGTCATACTGATTCTATCAATGCTATATAAGATAGATTGGAAAATTCGTCTAAGTACAAATGCATTTATTGAAGCCAGTTCGCTCAACACAAGAGGAAGAAAATTTTGAGTCAAGATATAGCAGGCAAACCAAAGGGGAAAGTGTCAAACAGAAAAATGGCTAAATACAAAAGCATTGAGTGATGAAGCTACACTCAACGCTCTCAACGCTCTCAATGCTCTCAACGCTCTCAACGCCATGCAATAGAGCTGAAAGTGTAAAGTTCTCAACCTAAATCACCTAGAGGGGGGGGGGGGGTGAATAGGTGAATCATGCGTCTATTTGCGGAAAAATTTTTTTACCGATCTAGCACAAGAAATCAAGCAATCACAGAAAGACAAGAAGATTTATAGTGGTTCCCCAATATTGGTTACGTCCACTTTACCTCACCGATCTATCAAATCACTAGACTCGGCTACTCCACTATCTCGGATTGAAAACAATCTTATATCTCGGAACCAAGTTCCTACAAACTCGATCCAAAAGGATCTACACTCGGAAGATAAAAACTTCCTACAACCTCGGAGAACAACGCTCCTACACTCGTAGAAAATCTCCTATAATAATAGTAAAGAAATTTTTAATTACAAACAGAATAATTTCTCAGATCTGGAAAAGTGAATATCTGAATCTTCTTCTTGAACTTTACGGCTCTTTTCAGAAATGTTGAAGAAGATGAGTAGATCTGATCCGAGAAAGCTTTGACCACCTCGATCAAGGATAAGATGAGAATCCTTGAACAGCAAGTCTTCTTGATTGACAATAGAAGAGTCGACTTGATCGTGAGCAGCGGCGGCAGCTTCAAAGATCTGAAATTAGAGATGGCCGATGAGAAGGATTTCGAGGAAACGGACAACCGCTTCTTGCAAAAGATAATTGTTAGGGTTAGGTCTTAATAAAAAGACCTTATATAGGATTACTCCTAACGGTTATAAAAGACATTTATGATGACACGTGGACAAATAACGTCAAGTCATTCAAAAATCCGACCGATCTTGACTTAAAAAAATTTCAGAAAAATTTAGTCTGCAGTTCTCGAGAAGTAGCATTAGCTCTCGAGAACTGATTGAATTTCTCGAGAACTAAACTGTCTGGAATTGAACTTAGTTTTTGAGACTTCAGGATAAATACTTCTCAAAAACAATATGGACTTCTCGAGAACTATAGCCTGACTTCTTGAGAACTATGAAGCTGAGTTTCTCGAGAGCTGAGGACTTCTCGGGAACTAATCTGGACTTCTCGAGAACTAAGACTTAGGAAAAGAGAGGTCTAAGTTGTTAGCCTAAATCACCTAGAGGGGCGTGAATAGGTGAAATGCGTGTCAAATGCGGAATTAAAAATTAACACAGCACACATCAAGCAATCACAGACGACAAGAGATTTAGAGTGGTTCCCCAACCTTGGGTACGTCCACTTTCCTCACCGATCTAGCAAATCATTAGACTCGGCTACTCCACTATCTCGGATTGAAACCAATCCTACACCTCGGAACCACGTTCCTACAAAACTCGATCCAACTGGATCTACAAAACTCGGAAGAAAGATCTTCCTACAAATCTCGGAGAAAAACTCCTACAAAGAAATTTTGGTTTGAGAATAAAAAAAATCAAAACAATAATCTCAGATCTGGATCTTTGACAGTCTTCTTCTTTAGGAACTTCGGCTTGATCAGAAAAGGTTGAAGATGACTTGAGAGAGATCCACAAATCTGAAAACTAGAACCACCTCGATCGAGAAGATAGATCTGGAATCTTTGAGGCTCGGCAAGATCGAGTGATTCACTTTTGTCTGGATCGCTAGAGAAACAGTCGTTGAAGACGGAGATCGGGGCGATCCAAAGCTTTTTCCGCGAACAACAATGGCGGCGGCAGCGGCGTGAGAATTAGGGTTCACGGAATTTTCTTTTTCTTGAAAAGAATATCTCTGTAATCTTGTTAATTAGTCAATTCTGAAATGACCTATTTATAGGTGGACTCCAACGGTCATAGTCTTAATTAAGGATGACACGTGGACCAATCAGAAATGACGGATTCAAAATACTTAAGGTGAATTCAAACTTAGAAAAAATTCTGGAATAGAGAACTGCTATACTCGAGTAAGAGAAGATATACTCGAGTATGGGAATTCAGATACTCGAGTGATAGAGAGGAGTATACTCGAGTATGAGAAGAGAAATTTACTTGAGTGCAAAACAAACTACTCAAGTATCAGAAAAGATATACTCGAGTATCAGAACGATATACTCGAGTATCAGAAAGATATACTCGAGTGAAAGAAGGATATACTCGAGTGAAAGGGGAATTACTCGAGTATCAGAATATGTATCCGGGAAACATTCACTTACTCGAGTATCAAAGTCAATTACTCGAGTATGGAAATACTTACTCGAGTATTAAAATCAACTACTCGAGTATCGAATAATTTACTCGAGTATATAAAATCAATTACTCGAGTATAGAAACACTTACTCGAGTATTAAAAGAAACTACTCGAGTATAACTACTTGAACTTGCAGAGAAGGGAAGAAATGGATCTACTCGAGTATGATACAAGATTTACTCGAGTGATTAAGTTACTTACTCGAGTATGAAAAGAGCTACTCGAGTATGACTACTTAACTACTCGAGTATAGATATATCTATACGAGTATTCAGACCCTGCTCGAGTAAGTCTAACTGATTACTCGAGTATGTCTCACTAACTACTCGAGTATAACTAACTAGCTACTCGAGTATTAAGTCTGATACTCGAGTATAAGAGAGGGGTTACTCGAGTATTTTGGACTTAGAAAAAAAATTTCTGAGGAAATTAGCTCCAATGCTTCTGTCCATCAATCCAAGTGCATGAATGAGAAGTGTATCCCAATAGAGAGGCTATACATGGGCCAACACTTTGGATCACACAATGAGGGATTACATTGCATAGTCCTGTGTTTGATGACCCATTATAGACTGACATTGGTCTACACTTGGCAATTAGGACCTGCACACATACAACTCAAATACCACATCAAATACATCTTAATTCATCTTAGTTCAAGGTCTGACTTCCTACAAATCTGAGGTATTGTGGAGACAAACCCCAACAATCTCCCCCTATTTGTAGATGTCAGCACTCTCTATACTAAGGTGAATTACTTAAGAGTAAAAGAACAACATGCATATAACAGAAGAATGAACTAAACTAAAACAGGGTAAATAAAACATTGCCATAATCAGAATTAAATATATATATATATAGAAATGTTTTAAGCACAGAAACAAAAGGTCCAATTCCACATTCTCAGTTCAACTCAAGATGGGGCATCCTTGTGCATCCTTTCTCTTTTCAGCTCTTGCCTCTCTAGGTAGCTGAAAGGCTTTGGAAAGTAAGTCCTGGGCCTAGGAGGAGCAGCTGGGTTGTTGTGCCCCCAATTTCTGTCATGTAGCCTGATCTTTATCTGAGATGCTTCATAGGCTTTCCATTCTGAATAACTGTAGTAATTATCTCTGTTTTCCCCAAGATCAGTCACTAACCTTAAAGTATCAAGAATCAGAGACTTAGAGGTAGGACTCCACACTTCAGCATGAACAACAGGTGGTCTACCTTCAGGAGCTGGCTCTTTCCTGGGTGCAGAACGGCTGGCAGAAGCGCCGTCACCATATTTTCTTTTCTTCTTAGAAGGACCTTGAGAACTGGAAGGAAAATCATCTTGCCATGCTTCAGTATAGGATAGGGGAGGCTCAGTCATATCACCCTCAGGTCTGGGTGAGAAGACTGGCACACCTCCTTGAAAGGTTGCTTGAGCTAAAACATCTGCTGGAGGCTGTTCTGCAAGAGGATCTAGATGCTGAGGTATTATGGTAGGGTCCAGTTGAAACTCAGGAAAGTTTTGATTATGCAGCCAGACAGCAGTGTCATAGGTATAGAATTTGACAGACTGAAGCTGGGAAAGAATGGATTCTTTCAATCCTTTTACTAGTTCACTTACAGCATCTTGAGATTGGGTAGTTAGTTGTTTAACCTGGACTTCAGCTTGTTCAGAAAGTTTTTCAACTTGTTCTTTTACAATCTTCTCCCCCTTGCTGATATCTATGTTTAGCTGGGCAATTGCTTTATCTCTGAAGGTGCTCACTTCATTACATACTTTCACAACATTAGATTCAGCTCTCTCATCTAGCTTGAGCTGATTGTGAGCTACTGTCTCTGCCTGGTTTCTTAGCTCACCTATGCTTGTGATGGTGTGATCTATGGCTTTGCCTCCAATCTTGAACAACTGCTTGAGAGTGTCAGTGTTTGCTTGAATTTCAGCAAAGCCTCTGCTCATCTCCTTTTCAAGAGCAGAGACCTTGGAGGTGACTGACTGCAGAGAGGCATCAAAGTAATCTCTCTGTTCTTTGAGCATAAGCTCAATCTTGCTAACTAGATCTGAAGAGGAAGAGGAGGATGGTGCTGAGGTTGATGTAGGGACTGGGGGAGCAGGAGCAGCCCAAGGGGGGATCTCTTCAATAATTACTGAGCTCACAGCTCTCTTGGTTGGAATTATCTCTATGGAATCACAAGGGTCAGAGAAGGAGGGGAGAGAGAAATCAAGTGTCCTCAGAGGAGGGTCAACAGGTTCAGGGGAATCCTCCTCATCATCGGACAGGATGATATCATCATGAAGATCTGTGGCATCCAGAGGGGAGTGAGCTAGAGACGGAATGGGAGACTTGGCAGGAGACTTGGCAACTGAATCATTCTGAAAAAGAGGAGCATCTGAGCTGAGCTCATCAATAAGACCGTTAATATCTTCAGCTGTAGACAGTAAAGCTGCTGGAGTAGGAGAAACTGGAGGAGTAGCAACTCTGACTTCTTCTTGTGCTGGAATCACTGATTCAGAAGAAACTTGATGCTGAGAAAGAGAAGAGGCAGGCTCCCCCTCAACTAAAGCACCAGAGGTAGCAATAGTTTGATATAGAGGAGGAGATGGAATCCTGTCTTCAGGTAAACTGTTTCCTTGTTGTAGTTCTGAGATGGCATCAGCCTTTGAAGCTTGGGCAGAGTTCAGGATCTTGAGGTCATACCTCTGAATGGAAGAGATAGAAACTTTCTTCATGTGGTGAAGAGGAGTCCCTTTAGATAAGTCAAACACTGTAGGATTGATCTCATGGAGGAGGAGGGAGATAATCCTAGCAAAACTGGGATGTTTGACGCTTTCTCGGATCTTATCCAGTATCATCATTCCGAACTGGAATTTCTTCCTGCAGACAATAGCTTGCATAACGTCGAATAGATTTTGGGAGATGTCTCTGATGGAGTAAGTCTTACACCATAGGATTTTGGCGATGATGTCAACGAGAAACTTCCCTTCTGAATTGAACAAGGATCGATTCAGGGTTTCACCTCCACCTTCAGGATCTCGACCGCAGAACAGAGAGGTGCGGTCGGCATCTGCCTTGTCTAGGTCATCTTCTTCATCGACCACTGGCATCCGGAGCAGAGTGGCGACTGAAGTTTTATCCAACCGAATTTCAACTCCCTGTACCTTGGACTTCAGAACTGTGCCGTTGTGTCTAATCTTCAGATTTCTGTAGAATTCTTCAACCTCAGGAAGCAGGAGACGGCAGGGTTCTTGAAGAACGAAGGACAACCCGGCCGTGTCCAGGAGAATCAGTAAGTTCTTGAAGTCATCAGAAATCTCTTCAATACCATCTGTTACTAGTTCAGAGCCGATTCCAATCTTGGAGGAGGGAGGAGCCATCGGCGATTCTGCAATGTGAAGGAAACAAGAACGAGGATGACGAAGCACTGCAACTGCTCTGGGAGACGAAGAGACGGAAATCTTGCGGCGACAGAAGAGGAAGAACAGGGTTCGGGAATACGAGAAGTCGGCGGCTACTCGAGTGAATGAGAAGTGGAAAGGACTTTTTCGTTTTGAATATATATATAAATGATCCTAATTAGGTTTTAAAAAGGGATTAAGTATAATGACATACCTGAGCGAGGCGGCAATTGCTTGGTGCGGATAGAGAATATGAAAATCCGAAAAAAAATTCCGAGTACTCGAGTAGAGGATGACAGCATACACGAGTATGAGGTTTAGTATACTCGAGTAGGTCACAACATACACGAGTAATCAAGAGTTCATACTCGAGTATGTAAAGAGCATACACGAGTATTAAGTCCTTGACGAATTTTCATACTCGAGTATCAGAAGTTCATACACGAGTATCTTTTGGAGTACTCAAGTATATGAAACTTTTTCTCAAGTATTAGCCGTTTACTCGTGTAAGTGTAACGATGCTCGAGTTTCTAATACTTGAAGGAATTTCCCTGGTAGATGTCTATTTCCACTGAAAAACTGTACCTCTGAGCAGCTAACACTACTGAAATCTTCTTAATCTTGAGAGTCCATCACTGGTCTTCTTTGTTGAGCAGTCCAAGCTCAGTTTTGAAGAACGAGAACTTGGACTCGTCCAGCGGCTTGGTGAAAATATCTGCAACTTGCCTGTCTGTGGAGACATAGTGTAGATCTATGTCTCCATTCTCCACATGCTCCCGGATGAAATGATAGCGAAGCTCTATGTGATTGGTCCGGCTGTGGGAGACTGGGTTGTTGGCTATTACTATGGCGCTGGAAGAGTCACAGAACAGGGGAATGTTCTGGAACTGCATGTTGTTGTCTTCAAATTGATTCTTGATCCATAAGAGCTGTGCACAACAGCTGCCTGCAGAGATGTACTCTGATTCAGCCGTTGAGATGGCTACACAGTTCTGCTTCTTACTGCTCCAGGAAATAAGTCTCCTTCCGAGGAATTGGCAAGTCCCGGAGGTACTTTTCCTGTCGTCTTTGCTGCCTCCAAAATCTGCATCTGAAAAACCAATTAGTTCACTATCATTACTTCTTGGGTACCATAAGCCAAGATTTGGTGTGCCTTTGAGGTATCTCAGGATTCGCTTTGCAGCGATGTAGTGAGATTCCTTAGAGTTCACCTGAAATCTAGCACAAACACATGTTGAGAACATTATATCTGGTCTACTCGTAGTAAGGTAGAGCAAGGACCCAATTATGCTTCTGTACTTGGTTTCATCAAAAGGTTTCCCTTTCTCATCCTTGTCCAGAGACATAGCTGAGGCCATTGGAGTCCTCATAGAGGTTGCATTCTCCATTCCGAATTTCTTAAGTAGCTCTTTGGTGAACTTGGTCTGTGAGATGAAAATTCCATCCTCAGATTGTTTCACTTGAATCCCTAAGAAATACTTCAGCTCTCCCATACTTCTCATTTCAAACTTCCCTTGCATAAGTTTAGAGAACTTTTTGCAAAGGCTGTTATCTGTAGAGCCAAAAATAATGTCGTCTACATAGATTTGCACTAGCAGAATCTTGCCTTTTATTTCCCTAAGAAATAATGTCTTGTCTATCTTTCCTCTTGTGAACTTGTTTTCAAGAAGAAAGGTAGACAGCGTCTCATACCAAGCCCGAGGGGCTTGCTTAAGACCATATAGTGCTTTTTGCAATAAGTAAACATAGTTAGGAAAGGTTGGATGAACAAAACCTGGGGGTTGCTCTACGTACACTTCTTCCTTAATGTCACCATTCAGGAAAGCGGACTTAACGTCCATTTGATAGACGGTAAAGCCCTTAAGTGCGGCGTAGGCAAGAAATAACCTGATTGCTTCCAGTCTTGCCACTGGAGCATATGTCTGGTCGAAGTCAATTCCTTCTTCTTGACGATATCCCTTGGCTACAAGTCTGGCCTTATTCTTTACGATTATCCCATCTTCATCCATCTTGTTCCGGTAGACCCATTTTGTCCCAATGATATTCTTACCTTTGGGTCTAGGAACAAGTGTCCAAACCTTGCATCGTTTGAACTGATTCAATTCTTCTTCCATGGCTAGAATCCAGGATGCGTCGGAGTTGGCTTCCTCAAATTTCTTTGGTTCAACCTGTGAGAGAAAACTTAAGTGTAAATTCTCGTTAGTTGTACCTCGACGAGTTCTGACGCCATCCCGAGGATCTCCTATTATTTGGTCAACAGGATGATCCTTCAAGTGTCTGAACTCTAAAGTCCTTGCATCTGGGATCTCTTCAGCCACTGGAGTTGCATCTTCAGCTGGGATGTCTTCTTCATCTTGATCATCCACCTCTCCAATGGTGATTGAAGAGGGGACCTTGATGAATGTCTCATCTTTATCTTCACTAGGTTCATCCAAGCTAAGTTCTTTCAACTTTGTACCTGCATCTACACTAGGCACACTAGACGAGTTGCTTTGCAACAGACTCGTCTCATCAAATACAAGATGTATCGACTCTTCCACCACCAGAGTTTTTCTATTGAATACCCTATAAGCCTTACTATGGCTACTATATCCTACAAAAATACCTTCAAAGCTTTTCTCGCTAAACTTGGTAGAGTGATACTTGCCGTTGTTAAGCACGAAGCATTTACAGCCAAAGATTCTAAAGTATGAAATGGTTGGTTTCCTGCCTTTTAGAAGTTCGTAAGGAGTCTTATCATGGTTCTTGTTGATGAGTGCTCGATTTTGCACGTGACAGGCGGTGTTGACGGCTTCAGCCCAGAAATACTCCGGAAGTGAGGCATCACTCAACATGGTCCGACAAGCCTCTATGAGTGTTCTGTTCCTTCTCTCAGCTACTCCATTTTGCTGTGGAGTGCGAGGAGAGGAAAACTCATGAAAGATACCTTGACTTTCACAAAATTCTGTCATGGCTCCAGATTTGAATTCCGTTCCATTGTCACTTCTGATTTTGACTACGGAACAGTTGTATTCATTCTGGATCTGCCTCACAAAATTTGTGAAAGTACTGAAGGTATCTGACTTGTGTTTCAGAAAGAACACCCACGCAAAGCGCGAGTAATCATCCACAATAACCAACGTATATTCCTTACCTCCCAAACTCCTAACCTGCAGTGGACCAAACAAGTCCATATGGAGAAGCTGCAAACTTCTATTGGAATCCTTGCTTATTATGCTTTTAAACGAACTCCTTGTTTGCTTGCCTTTGATACAAGCGTGACAAGGACTGTCCGTAACGCACTTGACATTAGGTGCATCACGCACTAAGTTTTGAGAGAATAATTTATTAATAGTTTTGAAATTAATATGTGCTAGTCTCTTGTGCCATTAGTCAGCAAGAGATGCACTATTTTTTGCTAACAAACACACTGGTGTCGAAGAGTCTATACAGATAAAATTTAAACGGAAAATATTTCTGCTTCGAGTGCCTGATAAAATAGTTTCCATATTGTTAACCGACTTTATCAAACACTTGTCAGCATGAAATTCAACTGCGTATCCTTTGTCGCATAGTTGGCTTATGCTGATGAGATTGTGTTCCAATCCTTCAACATATGCTACATTCGAAAAGGATACGCTACCATTAGAAATCATACCATAGCCTTTAGTGATTCCTCGATCTGAACCTCCAAAGATGACCTTTGGTCCGTTGCAGACTGGGGTGTAATTCTGTAGTAGGCTCCTTGTCCCGGTCATATGCCGAGAGCATCCACTGTCCAAGTACTAGATTGGTGTTTTGGTGGCCTTTGGACATACCTGCAATTACAATCATTTAGCCTTAGGAACCCAAGCAAGTTTGGGTCCTTGGTCTCGAGTTAGAATACTCCCCCTACGAGTATTAGCCTCATGAGTGGTCACTCTCACGTTGCTAACTTTAGGGGTTGCAGCATTTTCAGGATTGAACCAACAATCACTGGCAAAATGACCAATTCTGCCACAGCACCAACAGTTGAACCTGTTGTATCTTTGCCTTGTGTGGTCCTGCTTGACTTTCTGGAATGAAGGTCCAGCAGGAGCTTTACTCTTGGAGGAGGAGGCTTCATGATGATGGCAGTTACATGAGGTCTTCTCCTTCATAGGCTTTTCTACAATGGGTTTTACTTTTGGTGTGTTTTTGAAATTATGACCGCGAGCATAAGGTCCATAGCTTTGAAGCTGAATCTCCTCATAAGGTGCCTTGAAGACACTCTCGCCAAAGTTACGAGGACGAGTCCAACCTTGGTATCTTGACTTAGGCTTCTCAGGGATCGGCCTAGAAAAGTGTCCGTAGGTGGACTCATAATCAAGTTCGTTCGTGGGAAAGATAACTTTCTTGAACACAACAGGTTCCAAGGGGGCTTTCCCTTTTTCTTCAGCTAGAGCCTTCCGGGCAGCCTTATTCTTTCTCTTGGCCTTGTTTCTCCTAGAGGATTTACTAGAAGAGACAATGCGGCCTAAACCAGCACCCTTGGCCTTAGCAGAGAATTCAGCAACGATTGGAAGAACTGTCTTAGGCTTGGAGAAACTCTCAACAAGCTTCTTTTCAGCCTCGAGTTGTCGTTCCAATTCTTTGATGATTTCCTCTTTACGGTCGATGTGCTTGAGAGCTTTATTGTATCCCTCCATAGCTGCATTGAGGTTCTCTTGAAGAGAGTTAGTCTTATCGACTTCTTCTCTCAAGCTGCTCTCACTAGCTCGTAGAGTATTTATCTCTTTGGCTTGAGTTTTCATTAATCTACGACATTTTTCGTAGGCGGTGAGTAACTCCTTATACTGACCCATGAGCTCAGATTCATCTTTAGAGGAATATCCCTCTTGCTCATTGTCATCATCAGAATCATAGAGAGGAGTGTGAGATTTTACCTCCCCAGTAAACTGGGGAACTTGTTCATCATCTGAATGAGCCATGAGCCCAAAGTAAGCTTCCTCTTCTTCACTCGACTCAGATGAGTCAGAGTCGCTGAGAGTTTTGCTCTTCTTGGCTACTAAGCTTTTCTCTTTCCTGTTCTTATGGTGTGAGGATTTCTTTTCCTCTCTTCTTCCACCCTCTTTCTTTTTGTGAGGGCAATCGGCGATGACGTGACCTGGCTTATTGCAACAATAACAAATGATGTCAGTTGAGATCTGTTTGTTCTGTTTAGAATTATACCTGTCATGGCTGCTTGAGCCTTTCTTCCGATGATCACCGTCATGTCGTGATCTTCTATATGAGGCATCCTTGCCTCTCCATTGCTTCTTCTTGTTCAAGAACTTCTTAAACTGCCTTGAGAGTAGGGAGAACTCTCCATCAGATAGTTCTGAGCAGGATGAGCTAGGCTCAGATGATTCTTCTTCATCAGCCTCAGGAACTGGGGCAGGAGAGCTAGCCTTTATCTTCCTTGAGCTATCTGCCTTTAGAGCGACAGATTTCTCCTTGGATGCAGACCTGCTTGTCTCTTCTTCAGCTTTTCTTGAGTTGATTTGCAGCTCGTAAGACATAAGCTTTCCGAACAGATTCTGCGGGTCCATCTCAGCTAACCTTCCAAACTCCCGAATGGCACATACCTTATTGTCCCATTCCTTGGTTAGGGATCTTAAGAATTTGTCATTGAGTTCCCCGTTGGTAAAGACACGTCCATAAACTCTTAGCCCATTTACTATCTTGAAGAAGTTCTCAAAAGTGTCAGCTATGGCTTCCTTATGACCCTGCCTGAAGGCTTCATATTTCTGGTTCAGTAAGGATCTACGATCATCCCTCACTTCCTCTGTACCTTCCATTAGAGTCACTAGGGATTGCCACATCTCCTTGGCAGATTGGCAATGAATCAGATTTTGCAGCATTGAGTCATCGACTGCACTTGCTATGATATTCTTTGCTTTCTTGTCCAGAGAGACAAGTGCAATCTCATCCTTGTCTAGATCCATCAATTTCTTTGGTACCTTTTTGGTTGGATCTATTGTTGATGCGGTCATAGGAACATGAGGACCTTCTTCAACAATCATGAAGATCCGAGGGTCTACAGCTTCCATGAAGAATTTGACCCTTTCCTTCCACATCGGAAAGTTGTTCTTGGTGCAGATAGGGAGCTTGGCAAAATCCTTAGTCTTACTCATGCTTGATACTCAACTTAGAAGGATACGATCAAGGTGTTAACCTTTTAACGATCAACCTCCCTCTGATACCAATTGAGAGGTCTAAGTTGTTAGCCTAAATCACCTAGAGGGGGGTGAATAGGTGAAATGCGTGTCAAATGCGGAATTAAAAATTAACACAGCACACATCAAGCAATCACAGACGACAAGAGATTTAGAGTGGTTCCCCAACCTTGGGTACGTCCACTTTCCTTACCGATCTAGCAAATCACTAGACTCGGCTACTCCACTATCTCAGATTGAAACCAATCCTACACCTCGGAACCACGTTCCTACAAAACTCGATCCAACTGGATCTACAAAACTCGGAAGAAAGATCTTCCTACAAATCTCGGAGAAAAACTCCTACAAAGAAATTTTGGTTTGAGAATAAAAAAAATAAAAACAATAATCTCAGATCTGGATCTTTGACAGTCTTCTTCTTTAGGAACTTCGGCTTGATCAGAAAAGGTTGAAGATGACTTGAGAGAGATCCACAAATCTGAAAACTAGAACCACCTCGATCGAGAAGATAGATCTGGAATCTTTGAGGCTCGGCAAGATCGAGTGATTCACTTTTGTCTGGATCGCTGGAGAAACAGTCGTTGAAGACGGAGATCGGGGCGATCCAAAGCTTTTTCCGCGAACAACAATGGCGGCGGCGGCGGCGTGAGAATTAGGGTTCACGGAATTTTCTTTTTCTTGAAAAGAATATCTCTGTAATCTTGTTAATTAGTCAATTCTGAAATGACCTATTTATAGGTGGACTCCAACGGTCATAGTCTTAGTTAAGGATGACACGTGGACCAATCAGAAATGACGGATTCAAAATACTTAAGGTGAATTCGAACTTAGAAAAAATTCTGGAATAGAGAACTGCTATACTCGAGTAAGAGAAGATATACTCGAGTATGGGAATTCAGATACTCGAGTGATAGAGAGGAGTATACTCGAGTATGAGAAGAGAAATTTACTTGAGTGCAAAACAAACTACTCGAGTATCAGAAAAGATATACTCGAGTATCAGAACGATATACTCGAGTATCAGTAAGATATACTCGAGTGAAAGAAGGATATACTCGAGTGAAAGGGGAATTACTCGAGTATCAGAATATGTATCCGGGAAACATTCACTTACTCGAGTATCAAAGTCAATTACTCGAGTATGGAAATACTTACTCGAGTATTAAAATCAACTACTCGAGTATCGAATAATTTACTCGAGTATATAAAATCAATTACTCGAGTATAGAAACACTTACTCGAGTATTAAAAGAAACTACTCGAGTATAACTACTTGAACTTGCAGAGAAGGGAAGAAATGGATCTACTCGAGTATGATACAAGATTTACTCGAGTGATTAAGTTACTTACTCGAGTATGAAAAGAGCTACTCGAGTATGACTACTTAACTACTCGAGTATAGATATATCTATACGAGTATTCAGACCCTACTCGAGTAAGTCTAACTGATTACTCGAGTATGTCTCACTAACTACTCGAGTATAACTAACTAGCTACTCGAGTATTAAGTCTGATACTCGAGTATAAGAGAGGGGTTACTCGAGTATTTTGGACTTAGAAAAAAAAATTTCTGAGGAAATTAGCTCCAATGCTTCTGTCCATCAATCCAAGTGCATGAATGAGAAGTGTATCCCAATAGAGAGGCTATACATGGGCCAACACTTTGGATCACACAATGAGGGATTACATTGCATAGTCCTGTGTTTGATGACCCATTATAGACTGACATTGGTCTACACTTGGCAATTAGGACCTGCACACATACAACTCAAATACCACATCAAATACATCTTAATTCATCTTAGTTCAAGGTCTGACTTCCTACAAATCTGAGGTATTGTGGAGACAAACCCCAACAGGAAAAATTTCTTGAAACTTTCTGAACTTCCCGAGAACTACTCTGGGACTTCTTGAGACAAAGAGCCGTGTTTCTCGAGAACTGGAAGGACTTCTCAAGAACTAAGAGATACTTCTCGAGAGTCATACTTAGAAAATTTTTCTAAACTGAAACAACTAAACTTCTTGAGAACTAAACTCCTATTTCTCGAGAACTTCTAACTCTACTTATCGAGAACTGAAAGGACTTCTCGAGAAGTGGACTTAGAAAATTTTTGAACTTTTTAAAAAGAAATTTTTTCTTCTCTTCAAGGTTCCAATCTTCATTCCATAGTCCAAGTGTTTGAATATGAAGTGTATCCCAATAGAGAGGCTACACATGAGTCAACACCTTGGATCACATAGTGAGGGATTACACTGTATGGTCCTGTGTTCATGACCCACTGTAGACTGACATTGGTCTACACTTAGTAATGATGATCTGCAAACACAAAACTTAAACAAGATATCAAATACAACTTAATTCATCTTTGTTCAAGGGTGACTTCATGCAAATCTAGGTTATTGTGGATGCAATGCCCAACAATCTCCCTCTATTTGTAGAAGTCATAACCCTCTACACTAAGGTGAATTATGACAATTAAGAAAGAACTGGAAATGAAAATTTAAACTAAGGCGGAAAGAGATTAATTGAACACAATTAGGCAAAACTGGAAATTGTATATAAGTAATGTTTTAGATTTCTTAATCAACAACCATTTAAACAAAATTCTCAAGAATAACTCAACAAAATTACATTCTTTGCTCTAAGGTTTTCTTTCCTTCTTTTCATGATGCCTTCTCTGATGGTTGAATGGTTTGGGATAATATCTTGGGGGCTTTGGAGGAGCTTTAGGATTATTCTTTCCATATTCCCTATCATATATCCTCCTTTTGGTCATGGACTTTTCATATAATTCCCACTCAACTGAGTTGTAGTGGAGATTTCTATTCTCATTATAGTTTAGTACCAACTTAAGAGATCAAGAATTAAACTCTTAGAAGTGGGGCTCCAAACTTTAGAAAATTCTTGGGCTTTCCTTTTATCTGAATCAACTTTGGGAATGCTTCTGATGGCAGATGGCCCTTCTCCATATTTCCTTTTCTTAGAAGTGTTGATCTCTGGTAAATTCTGAGGAATAATGTAATCCCATACCTGGTCATAAAAGGCTGGAGGAGGATCCTAATCTTCTAGCCTAGGAGATAAGCAGGGCATTTGAGGTTATTGCATTTGAGTTGGCACCTGACTGGGCTGTCGTTCAACAAGAGGATTCAGATGATGAGGAATAATATTGGGATCAGCCTGAAAGTCAGGGAAAATCTTATTGTGCATCCAAACTGTGGGGTCATAAGTATAGAACTTCACTGACTGGATTTGAGCTAAAACATTCTTATTGATTTCAGAAATTTTCTCAGCCCAGAGAGTGTTTGCATCTGTAGAAAACTTATCCACAAGTTTGATTACATGTTCTTTCACTAGGCTCTCCTCCTTTCTAAATTCTACAAGGAGTTTTTCTATGGCTTCTTCCTTGAAAGTACCAAATTCCTCACAAACCTTCATCACATGTTTTTTAGCATTCTTTTCTAATTCAATCTGATTATTAGAAAGAGTAAGAGATTGTTCCATAACTTGAACAACACTAGTAATAGTGTGATCTATGGCTTTGCCACCAATCTGAAATAAGCTCTTGAGAGAGTCAGTGTTGTTTTGGATCTCAGCAAATCCTCGACTCATTTCTATTTCCAAGGCAGTCACCTTGTCTTGCATCACTTTCAGAGCATCATCAAAATGTTTCCTTTGATCAGAGAGCATTTGGCCTATCTGGATAAGAAGTTCTGAGTTGGAAGGGATAGCAGCAGTAGCAACAGCAGTAGAAGAGGTAGAGGCAGAGGCAGAAGCAGTAATAGTAGTAAGAGGAGGGGCTTTCCATAGAGGTATCTCTTCAAGAATCACTGAGCTTACAGCTCTGGTAGTCCGAACAAGGGTAATATCAGCCTGATCAATGAATGTGGGGATGGAGAAATCTAACTTCCTCAAGGGAAGATCAATAGGCTCAGGAGTTATTCTATCTTCATCAGAAAGAAGAACAGTCTCAGGGATATCTTGCTTGGCAGAAGGGGATTGAGCAGGAGGAGATTCTGGTAATCTGATAGGAGAAGGAGAGGGATCTAGAGAAGGATCTTTTGGATGTTCTTCAGCTGGTTCCTTGTAGAGGGGAGCAACATCTAAGGTGAGTTCTTCCACCATTCTGTCAATGGCTTCTGCAGTGTTTTGGAGGGTTTCTTGGACTTGAGCATCTGGAATGGTATCTTCTGGAGAGAGTGCCACTGGGGACTTTAATGGAGAGATGACATGACTTCTAATTGGAGATCTGCTTGTTGATCTTGCTGGAGAGGGAGGAGGAGATCTGACAATAGAAACAGAGGCTGCAGGGTCCCCCTGAGTTACTGCACCAGATGGTTCAGCAATATGATGATAGGAGGGAGATGGGGTCCTAACCTCAGAGGCAGAAGCTGCAATTTCTTTAGCTAACTGCTTAGGATTTTTCAGCTTGAGTTCCCATCTTTGGATGGAAGCCAATGAGATCTTTTTCAAGTGGTGAACTGGACTCCCTTTGGAAAGTTTAAAGTGACTAGATCAATCTCACTCAGCAATAAAGAGATTATCCTTGCAAATTTGGGATCCTGAATGCTGTCCCTGATCATCTCAAATACCATCATGCCAAATTAAAATTTCTTTCTATAGATCACAGCTGTCATTACTCTAAATAGATCATTTGTTATGAAACTAATCGACCTTGTTTTGCACCACAAAATTTTTCCAATTATGTCTCCCAGAAGTTTTCCTACATCATTGAAAAGATTTCTCCTTAAGGAGTTGAATTCCTCAGAAACTCCACAGAAGGAGTAAGTCCTGTCATAATCTTCCAGAGTTAGGTCATCCTCTTCATCCACAATGGGCATCTTTAGAAGCTTTGAAACTTTGTTTTTATCCAACTTGATTTTGATCCCTTTTACTGTAGTTTTCAAAATCTTACCATTCCTCCTTACCTTTGCATTTCTGAAGAATTCTTCAACATCTGGAAAAACAATCCTGCAGGGTTCTGATAGAACGAACATCAGTCCGGCCGTGTCTAGGAGAAGAAGCAAGTTCTGGAAATCATCTGAAATGTCTGCAATTCCTTTGACGACTAGTTCACTGCCGATTCCTATCTTCAAACTGTGCGCCATGGACGCTGTCAGCGGCGACGGACGGAGTGTGGGACGATAGCTGCGACGAAGCTGTCTGTCGGCGAAAGACGAAGAGTTTTCGAGAAGAGGAATTTTGAAATGTCGGTTGATTTGTGATTTCTAAAGTATTATATATATATATATAATCCTAGTAATGTCAATTAAATGTCTAATTAATCTAGGATTAGGGCTTAAATCATCGGGTTTTCGAAATAGAAGAAATTAATTAGAAGTAGAAAAGGTAATGAGCATTTCTCGAGAAGTCGGGTATAGTTTTCGAGAACTACCAGGGGACTTCTCGAGAAGTAATATACTGGTTCTCGAGAACGGAAGAGACTTTTAGAGAGACAATTCAAAGTTCTCGAGAATTGAGAAAACTTTTTGAGAGATAAGTCAAGTTCTCGAGAAGGAGTCTGAGTTTTCGAGAATGAATATGTTACTTTTCGAGAAGTAGACAGGGTTCTCGAGAACTACCTTCCTCCTGAGAAATTTCTGACCTGTTTGAAGTATCCTCGATTCTTGAGCTTTGAACTGATCTCTTGTGACTTATCCTTCTTTGTTCAGCATCCCAAGTTCAGTTTTGAAGAAATTGAACTTGGTCTCGTCCAGCGGCTTCGTGAAAATATCTGCAACTTGCCGATCTGTTGGCACGTACTGCAGGTCTATATCCCTTTGCTCCACGTGCTCCCGGATGAAGTGATATCTGAGCTCAATATGCTTTGTCCAGCTGTGCGAGACTGGGTTGTTTGCGATTGTGATTGCGTTGGAGGAGTTGCAGAACAATGGAATGTCTTTGATCTTCATATTGCAATCCTCTAGCTGGTTCTTTAGCCAAAGCAACTGTGCACAACAACTACTGGTAGAAATGTATTCTGACTCAGCCATTGAGATTGCGACACAGTTTTGCTTTTTGCTACTCCATGAAATAAGCCTTCTTCCAAGGAACTGACACGTCCCGAAAGTGTTTTTCCTGTCATCTTTGCTTCCTGCAAAGTCTGCATCTGAGAAACCAATTAGTTTGTTGTCATTACTTCTTAGGTACCATAAGCCAAGATTCGATGTACCTTTAAGGTATCTCAAAATCCACTTTGCAACAGCATAGTGAGATTCCTTACAGTTCACTTGGAATCTAGCACAGACACATGTGGAGAACATTATGTATAGTCTACTGGCAGTAAGGTAGAGCAAGGATCCAACTATTCTTCTGTATTTGGTTTCATCAAAAGCTTTCCCTTTCTCATCCTTGTCCAGAGACATAGCTAAGGCCATTGGATTCTTCATAGAGGTTGCACTCTCCACTCCGAATTTCTTAATCAACTCCTTGGTGAACTTCGTCTATGAGATGAAAATTCCATCTTCAGATTGTTTCACCTGAAGTCCTAAGAAATACTTCAGCTCGCCCATACTACACATTTCAAACTTCCCTTACATAAGTTTAGAGAACTTTTTACAGAGGTTGTCGTCTGTAGAGCCAAAAAAAATGTCGTCGACATAGATTTGCACTAGCAAAATCTTGCCTTTAATTTCCCTAAGAAATAATGTCTTGTCTATCTTTCCCCTTGTGAACTTGTTCTTAAGGAGAAAGGTAGATAGCGTTTCGTACCAAGCTCGAGGAGCTTGTTTCAAACCGTACAGCGCTTTTGATAATAAATAAACATTCTCAGGAAAATTAGGATCAACAAAACCTGGGGGCTGTTCCACGTACACCTCTTCCTTTATGTCACCATTTAGGAAGGCAGACTTCACGTCCATTTGGTAGACAGTGAATCCCTTCAGTGCAACATAAGCCAGGAACAGTCGGATGGCATCCAGTCTTGCCACTAGAGCGTATATCTGGTCGAAGTTGATCCCTTCTTCTTGACGATATCCTTTGGGGACGAGTCTGGCCTTGTTCTTGATGATTATCTCATTCTCATCCAGCTTGTTCCTATAGACCCATTTCGTTCCGATGATATTCTTACCTTTGGGTCTTGGAACAAGCATCCAAACTTTACAGCGCTTGAACTGATTCAATTCTTCTTCCATGGCAAAGATCCACGATGCATCTGAGTTTGCTTCCTCAAACTTCTTTGGTTCAACCTGCGAGAGAAAACTTAGATAGAGATTCTCGTTAGTTGTACCTCGACGAGTTCTGACACCATCCCGGGGATCTCCTATGATTTGGTCCATTGGGTGATCCTTCAGATGTCTGAGCTCTATGTTCCTCGCATTTGGAACTTCTTCAGCCACTGGAGTGACTTCATCAACTTGGACAGTATTTTCAACTTGATCCTCTACCTCTCCAATAGGGGTTGGAGAGGTGATCTTGATGAACTTTTCATCTTTACCTTCGGTCGATTCATCCAAGCTGATCTCTTTAAGCATTGTACCTGCAGCTTCAACAGGCACACTAGATTATTTGCTTTGCAGCAAGCTCGTCTCATCAAATACAACATGTATGGATTCCTCTACAACCAGAGAGTTTTTCTATTGAAAACCCTATATGTCTTACTATGGCTACTATATCCTACAAAAATACCTTCAAAACTTTTCTCACTAAACTTAGTAGTATGATACTTACCATTATTAAGTACGAAGCATTTTCAGCAAAGATTCTAAAATATGAAACTGTTGGTTTCCTGCCTTTTAGAAGTTCATAAGGTGTCTTATCAAGATTCTTGTTTATGAGGGGTCGATTTTGCACATGGCAAGCAGTGTTGACGGCTTCAGCCTAAAAATACTCCGGTAGTGAAGCATCACTCAACATGGTCCTGCAGGCCTCTATGAGTGTTCTATTCCTTCTCTCAGCTACTTCATTTTGCTGTGGAGTACAAGGAGAGTAAAACTCATGAAAGATACCTAGGCTTTCAAAAAATTCATTCATGGCCCTAGATTTGAACTCCGTTCCATTATCACTTCTGATTTTGACTATGGAACAGTTGTATTCATTCTGGACCTGCCTGACAAAATTTGTAAAGATATCAAAGGTATCTGACTTGTGTTTCAAAAAGAACACCCACGCAAAACGCGAGTATTCATCAATAATTACAAACATATAATCCTTACCTCCTAAACTTCTAACTTGCAGTGGACCGTACAAGTCCATATGAAGTAGGTGTAAACACCTATTAGAGTTTTTGCCTATAATGTTTTTAAAGGTGGCCCTTGTTTGCTTGCCTTTTATGCATGCATGATAAGGTCTCTCCTTGACGTGCTTGACATTTGGGGCATCACGTACTAAGTTCTGGGAGAATAATTTATTAATAGTTTTAAAATTAATATGTGCTAGCCTCTTATGTCCTTGGTCACCAAGAGACGCACTATCTTTTGCCAAAAGACACACTGGTGTAGAAGAATCTATACAAATGAAATTTAAACAAAATATGTTCCTGCTTCGAGTGCCTGATAGAATTGTTTCCATATTATCAACAGACTTTATCAAGCACTTGTCAGCGTGGAACTCAACTATGTATCCTTTATCATATAGTTGACTTATGCTTATGAGATTGTATTCCAATCCCTCCACATAAGCTACATCTGAAAAGGATACATTACTGTTAGTGATCATACCGTAGCCTTTAGTTATCCCTCAGTCTGAACATCTAAAGATGACCTTTGGTCCGTTGTAGGATGGAGTGAAATTCTGGAGTAGGCTTCTTGTCCCGGTCATGTGCCGAGAGCATCCACTGTCCAAGTACCAGATTGGCATTTTGGTGGCCTTTAGACATACCTGCATTCATGATCACTTTGCCTTAGGAACCCAAACATGTTTGGGTCCTTGGTCTGGGTTTAAAACACTCCCCCTATAAAGATTAACATTCTGAGTGGTCAATCTCATGTTGCCAACTTGAGGAGTAGTAACCTTCCTGGTATTAAACCAACAATCGATGGAAAAATGACCAATTTTGCCACAGCACCAACAGTTAAACCTGTTGTATCTTTGCCTTACGTATTCCTGCTTGACCTCTTGAGATGGTGGTCTAGCTGGGGTAGCATTCTTGGAGGAGGGGGCTTCATTATGATGGCAATCATATGACTTCTTCTCCTTCGGAGGCCTTTCTTCAACGGGATTTACTTTAGGTGCTTTCTTGAAGTTGTGGCCATGATTATAAGGACCATAGCCCTGAAGAATCACTTCTTCATAAGGTGCCTTAAAGACACTCTCACCAAAGTTTTGAGGGCGAGTCCATCCTTGGTACCGAGACTTTGTCTCTACTTAAGTAGGCCTGGTTAAGAGACCATAGGACGAGTCCAGATCAAACTTATTTATTGGAAAGATGACTTTCTTAAATATAGTCTAATCTAGAGGGGCTTTCCCCTTTTCTTCGGCCAAGGCCTTCTTGGCGGCCTTATTCTTGCGTTGAGCCTTGTTTCTCCTAGAAGATTTACTAAGAGTGGCAACATGGCCTAGTCCAGCTCCTTTGGTCTTAGCTGAGAATTCAGCAACGAGTGGAAGAACTGTCTTAGGCTTAGAGAAACTTTCAACAAGTTTCTTCTCAGCCTCGAGTTATTTTTCCAACTCTTTGATGATTTCATCTTTAAGGTCAAGGTGCTTAAGAGCTTGATTGTATTCTTCCATAGCAAAATTGAAGTTCTCTTGAAGAGAGCCAGTCTTAGCGACTTGTTCTCTCAAGATGCTCTAAATAGCCTTTAGAGACTTAATCTCTTTAGCCTGAGTTTTCACGACTCGGCGACATTTGTCGTAAGTCATGATCAACTCTTTGTACTGGGCCATAAGTTCCGACTCATCGTCAGAAGAGCTGTCCTCATAATCATGCTCGGAACTTTCAGATTTAGAGAGTGGAGTGTGAGATTTTACCTTCCCAGTAAATTGGGGCTCTTGTTCGTCATCTGATTGAGCCTTGAGGCCAAAGTAGGCTTCCTCTTCTTCACTCGACTCAGATGAGTCGGAGTCGCTGAGAGTTTTGCACTTCTTGGCCAACAGGCTCTTCTCTGTCCTCTTCTTGTGGTATGAGGACTTCTTTTCCTCTCTTTTGCCACCCTCCTTCATCTTGTGGGGGCAGTCAGCTATGACGTGACCTGGTTTGTTGTAGTAGTAGAAAATGATGTCAGTAGAAATCTGTTTGTTCTTTTTAGAGTTATACCTGTTATGGCTACCCGAGCCTTTCTTTCACTGATCACCGTCATGTCGTGATCTTCTGTATGAGGCATCCTTACCTCTCCACTGCTTCTTCTTGTTCAAGAATTTCTTGAACTGCCGTGAGAGCAAAGAGAACTATCCTTCAGATAGTTCTGAGCCTTAGGTTCCTTGCTCGGAGCTTTCCTCTTCACTTACTTCCTGAGCTGGTGCTGGTGAGGCAGCTTTGCCCTTCCTTGAACTGTCAGCCTTTAATGCAACAGACTTCTCTTTTGAGGAGAAGTGACTTTTCTCTTCTTCAGCTTTTCTGGAATTGATCTGCAGTTCATAGGACATCAGCTTGCCAAATAGATTCTGTGGGTCTGTCCCAGCTAGTCTGCCAAACTCCCGGATGGCACAGACTTTGTTGTCCCATTCCTTTGTGATAGACCACAGAAACTTATCATTCAGCTCTCCATTGGTGAAGACTCAGCCATACACTCTTAGGCATTATTCTATCTTGAATAAATTCTCAAAGGTATCTGCAATGGTCTCCTTTAACCCTTGCCTGAATGCTTCATATTTCTGGTTCAGTAGGGACCTTCTATCATCCCTCACTTCTTCAGTACCTTCCATCAGAGTAACTAGAGACTGCCACATCTCCTTTGCCGATTGGCAGTGAATCAGATTCTGCAGCATCGAGTCATTGACTGCACTTGCTATGATATTTTTAGCTTTCTTGTCCAACGAGACAAGTGCAATCTCGTCCTTATCACGATCCATCAATTTCTTAGGAATTTTCTTGGTTGGATCTATAGTGGAGATAGTCATAGGAACGTAGGGACCTTCTTCAACAATCATGAAGATCCAGGGATCCACAGCTTCCATGAAAAATTTGATTCTCTCTTTCCACTTGGGAAAGTTATTCTTTGTGCACAGGGGAAGCTTGGCAAAATCTTTGACCTTGTCCATTGCTTGAATAACCAAATGACAACTTTCGAGAGGAAATTGATCAAGGTGTTAACCTTTTAATGACTAACCTCCCTCTGATATCAATTGAAAGTACAAAGTTGTCAACCTAAATCACCTAGAGGGGGGGGGGGGGTGAATAGGTGAATCGTGCGTCTATTTGCGAAATAAAAATTTTAGCGATCTAGCACAAGAAATCAAGCAATCACAGAAAGACAAGAAGATTTATAGTGGTTCCCCAATCTTTGGTACGTCCACATTACCTCACCGATCTAGCAAATCACTAGACTCTGCTACTCAACTATCTCGGATTGAAAACAATCCTATGCCTCGGAACCAAGTTCCTACAAACTCGATCCAAAAGGATCTACACTCGGAAGATAAAAACTTCCTACAACCTCGGAGAACAACGCTCCTACACTCGGAGAAAATCTCCTACAATAATAGTAAAGAAATTTTTAATTACAAACAGAATAAATTTCTCAGATCTTGAAAAGTGAATATCTGAATCTTCTTCTTGAACTTTGCAGCTCTTTTCAAAAATGTTGAAGAAGATGAGTAGATCTTATCCGAGAAAGCTTTGACCAACTCGATCAAGGAGAAGATGAGAATCCTTGAGCAGCAAGTCTTCTTGATCAACAATAGAAGATTCGATCTGATCGTGAGCGGCGGTGGCAGCTTCAGAGATCTAAAATTAGAGATGGCTGATGAGAAGGATTTCGTGGAAACGGATAGCCGCTTCTTGTAAAAGATAATTGTTAGGGTTAGGTCTTAATGAAAAGACCTTATATAGGATTACTCCTAACGGTTAGAAAAGACATTTATGATGACACGTGGACCAATCATGTCAAGTCATTCAAAAATCCGGTCGATCTTGACTTAAATAAATTTCAGGAAAATTTAGTCTGCAGTTCTTGGAAGTAGCATTAGCTCTCGAGAACTGATTAAATTTCTCGAGAACTAAACAGTCTGGAATTGAACTTAGTTTTTGAGACTTCAGGATCAATACTTCTCGAAAACAATATGGACTTCTCGAGAACTATAGCCTGACTTCTCAAGAACTATGAAGCTGAGTTTCTCGAGAGCTGAGGACTTCTCGAGAACTAATCTGGACTTCTCGAGAACTAAGACTTAGAAAAAAAATTTGTAACTTTCTGAACTTCCCGAGAACTACTCTTGGACTTCTCGAGAACTAAGAGCCGAGTTTCTCGAGAACTGAAAGGACTTCTCGAGAACTAAGAGATACTTCTCGAGAGTCATACTTAGAAAATTTTTTTGAACTGAAACAGCTAAACTTCTTGAGAACTAAACTCCTATTTCTCGAGAACTTCTAACTCTACTTCTCGAGAACTGAAAGGACTTCTCGAGAAGTGGACTTAGAAAATTTTTGAACTTTTTAGAAAGAAACTTTATCTTCTCTTCAAGGTTCCAATCTTCATTCCATGGTCCAAGTGTTTGAATATGAAGTGTATCCCAATAGAGAGGCTACACATGAGTCAACACATTGGATCACACAGTGAGGGATTACACTGTATGGTCTTGTGTTCATGACCCACTGTAGACTGACATTGGTCTATACTTAGTAATGATGATCTGCAAACACACAACTTAAACAAGATATCAAATACAACTTAATTCATCTTAGTTCAAGGGTGACTACATGCAAATCTGGGTTATTGTGGATGTAATGCCCAACAAGAGCTGTTGCGGCCAAGTATAAAAGCATTGAATGAAGTCCATTCACTCAACGCCACTCAATGCCTTCACGTAGAGCAAAATTATACTAAGCACAAAAGCATTAAGTGAAGCCTGTTCACTCAGTTCCTCAGTAGAAGGCAGAATGCAAAGCAGCAGCTAAGAAAAATAGCATTGAGTGAAGGCCATTCACTTAATGCCACTCAATGTCAAAGAAACTATAAAATATGCTAAGTCCAGAATCGTTGAGTGAAGGCCATTAACTCAACGCTACTCAATGCCCGAGTCGATTCTGTGAATTTGGCTAAGTCCAAAATGGCTGACGTCAGCATGAGTCAGCAAAAGTCAACAAAGTCGACTCAATTCGAAAATATTACGGGAAAGCTGTAGATTGCCTTTGATGGCACCGGAGGCTAGTGGGTTGTCCTTTTATGCAAAAGGAAAGTGATAATGTTGTAATTAAGGAGGGACCCACTACACAAAGAGACGTTGATCAGCGTACAATAAAAGGAAGATTGGATGAGTCGACGACAGCAATTAGGGTTTTCTGTTTAAGTATTCTTGTAGCTGAACATCGTCTTATTCCTCGCTTTCTTGTCGAGCCTGAAGAATTTCAGATCAGATAACATGAAAGCGAAAAGTGATAGTTGTTGCGATCTTCACCAGCGACAACAGTTAAAAAATCAATTTCTGAAAATGAAGAGAAGCAGAGATTTCGGGTTCTGCAAAGTCCTGTTGTTGTTTGAAGAAAACTCGAAAATCTTCAACAATAGATTCTTCCAGCACAAGCCAGCCATTATTGAAGATCTGATTTCTTGTTGCTATGGAGAAGTTCGGGCAGAGACATTCTCAGTCCAGGAAGTAGACACAGAGAATCATTCTCTGGTGTCAAATCATTTTCACCGTCTTCTGATTTCTGTAGGATTCATCTTTGAAACTGAGAGTAGGATCTTATTGATCTGAGATTGTAGGCCTGCTAAATACTGAGGTAGGATCCAGTTTGGATATGAGTTGTAGGGCTTTTATAGCCTGAGGTAGGTGATTGGTGAATCACTGAGTGGTAGGGCTTATTGCCTGAGTGGTAGGTTTTGGAGAAGACAAATATGTCCTGCAGGATCTATGCAGTAAGATCTTAGGAGCCGATTATTGGTGTTGTGCCTCTTCTAACACACTGTTTGAGAGATGGGAGGGACAGTGGACGTACCCAAGATTAAGGAACCACTATAAACATTTGTGTATTCTGTGTGTGTATTCTTGAAAGCTTAATCCAACTAATCACTAAGCACATATAATAGAGATAAAGGTCTAAAGAACCAAAAAGAGACCAAAAACATATTCACCCCCCTCTGGGTGTTTAGCTGACCTTGAAAACAAGACTTTCACATACCATTGATAAGACGTTTCTTGGAACCATTGATGAAAGTAAAAGTTATAAAAAGGATATTCTAGGGCAATGAAATAGTACCGTTACACAAAAAAAAGAGAGAAATCATGAAACCTAAAGCGAGCCACTGTTGGAGCAAGCTAGTTCTTTTTGAATACTTTGAGAAGAATAGAGAGGAGTCAATCAACTAGACTCAAAGCTTTGTCTTCTTCCTACTGTAGAATAAGATCAAGAAGGAGAGCCCTAAATCTATTTTACCTGAATATACATTCCATTCAAGGGACTCCTTCCCGAGACTTGCTTTCACATCTAGAGCAATAGAAGACTTTGAAGATTCAATGTCTAATTTTTTTAGTCTCCTGTCGTAAACCTTAAACTATTTCTGTAGGATCTCTTAGGAGATTTTATTTGTAGGGTTGTACTTCCATCCTAAGTGTATTGCTTTGTGATAAGCTTGAGTGTAGGACTTGGTACAAGTCTGAGGTAGGAAAACAGTTGGGTTTCTGAGTTGTAAAAGTTGGAGAATTCTAAGTTATAGGGATTCAATTCCTAAGTGTAGGACTTCTTGATAAGTTTGAGTGTAGGACTTTTGTGACTAAGGTAGGGTCTTGGAGGAGACCTGAGAGATCCTAACGGATCTGTGTTGTAATCTCTGAGGAGCCGAGTTTTGGAAGAGTTTGTCGAATGTAGCTCACTACTGGATAGGTGTTGGGGGAAAGTGGATGTACCCATACCCTAGGGAACCACTATAGTTTGATATGTACTGATCTATACTTGGTGGTTGTGTTTTATATTGCTTGTAACTACTAAAAGAAGAAAAGAAACCAATAAAGTACTAGTTCACCTATTCACCCATCTTTAGGTGATTTAGACTAACAACAACAACAAATTATTAAGTGGTGTCAGAGGGAGGTTGGTCAAAACTAGACTTAATAGTCTAACCAAGATCCTATAAGGGTAGTCAAGCCTATCACCAAGACCTCCAGTGAGTCTCAAAAGGAGATGAGCTCAATGAAGTTTCCCATATGCAAAAAGAAAATTTTGGCATATGGAAGAAAAGGGTTAAGCTATCCATGGAAGCTTCAGACCCTAGGACATATATTACAGTTGAGGAGACAACATTCATTCCTATTAAGGCCTCCACCATTGATCCTAATAGGAAAGTTCCAAATAAATATACTGACATGAACAAGGATGAAATTGTGCTGGCTACCATGGATAAGAGAGCCAAAAATATTATAGTTAGTGCAATTGATTATTCTACCTCTCAAAATTTGGTTCACTACCAAACTGCAAAAGAGATGTGAGATACATTATAGTGTACATGGAGGGAATGGAAGACGTAAGGGATGATAGGAAATCTCTTCTCAACTAAGTGTATGAAGCCTTCAGGCAAAGAAGTAGAGATAACATAGCTGAGTGCTATGAAATTTTTTTCAAAATTGTGAATGAGTTGAAGACCTATGGAAGGGTATTCACATATTATGAGCTTAATGACAAGTTCCTAAGGTTACTAACTTGGGACTGGGACAACAAAATCTGTGACATTAGAGAGATGGGTAACTTGGACAACATTCCTCCCTATAATTGTTTAGAAAACTGTTCTATTATGAGATACAATTAAAAGTAAGAAAAGAGGAGGAGGTTACTGTCAAGTCTCACCTGAAGGAGAAATATGTGGCCCTCAATGCTGAAGGTTCAAAGAAGAACACAAAAAGAATCCCCTCTCCTTCCAGAAGAGTGGCTGACTCAGAATTTTCTTAGCCTAGCACAACAGGTGCTGAAATGTCAAAAAGAGAGTTTATTGCCTTATTAAGGAAATTTAAGAAGATGATGTCGAGAAAGAAGGAATGGAAGAACATGCCTTCTTCCTCCTCCAACTCCAAGTAGGAGAACAACAGATCTAACAAAGATCAGAAAAACCCTAAAGGGACAGGTATGGATCCAAAACTATTAAATATATTTCTTCTAATTTTGTGTGTTACTGTTGTAGCAAACCTAGGCATGTCATTGTTGACTGCTCAGTCAAAGGAAAGAAAAAGGTACAGTTGATAGGATACACCACAAGGGCAAGAAGCCTGAAAGACTTTCCTTGCCAAGAAAGAGAAGAGCTGGAGTCAGATTGACTCTGACTCTCTGAGTCATATGAATAAGAAGCCTATATTTGGCTATTTACTGAAGAAGAAGAAGAAGAGGATGACTCTCTTACTGCAAGGATATGCATAAGGGATCCATTTTCATATTCAAATAGTGATACAGAGGAAGAAGAAAGTTGTGGCTTTATGGCCATAATAGATGAAGATAATCAGGATAAATCTGATCCTAATGAGGTACTAATTCTAGTTATATCTTCTTCTATTTATGATTATGAAACTAGACCAAAATCTAAAGAATCATCTTCACCTAATGATGAGGATGGATCAGAATCTAAAGATGATGTCAATTAATTGATTGACAAATATGATGCCCTCTTGGAAGCTCTGAAAAGAGAGCAAGAAGCTTGTCAAGAGGCAAACTGAAGAAATTGCTTCCCTATAGAAGGACAAATCTGAAAGCTATGAGTCTGCTTCCCAGCTAGCTCAAATGAGCAAAGAAATTAGCCATCTGAAAGGGATAACAATTATCCAAGTCAACACCATAAGCCAAAAGATCAAGATATTCAAATATCATGAAGAGAAGCTCCTCAAGGAGAGTAGTTAGTACCTCAGTTCTCAAAGCCTTAGCCTATACTGCCCATCATTGACTCCTCCTCTCAAAATAATAGAAGGGGATTGGTGTTCAATAGGAAGGTAGCTATAACACCAACTAGATATAATAGCAAAGGAAAGATTATTTTGCCTCAAACCACCTTTTAGAAGGTACTTTTTCCTTGCAACAGGTATGACCATGATATCATATATGGTCATTAGAAGAATGGAAGTTCCTCCAGTAAGGTCAATAGTGCACCTTATAATGTGAGGAGAAAGGGAATGGGGTTGAGTGCTTTGAAACCTTCCCATGAAGAAATTCAAATGGGTAATTATAAACCATTTGTTTTGGTACTCCTGCCCTACATTCAAAGGTAAGGGTGTTGCATCTTCCCAAGCCACTCAAATTAACAAGCAAGTTGTTAGGAAAATAATAACCCACTCTCACAAGGTAATATTAGATGTCATCAACACAATGTCATCTACCAAGCTGACATTTGTTGCTGTAAAGCTGATATCGTTGAGTAAGACAGGTTATCGTCGAGCACACAACCATGCTTGCTAAGAGGAATAAGGAAAAATGTAGCAGCATTCTCTACTAAACATGGACATTTAGATGCACCATCATCTTCTAGGAATGTTCAGAAGAGAATGTACAATATTTTTGAGTGATGGTGTTGTGGTAAAGTGGGTCACTTTGTCATTGACTGTTGGCACAATCCCTCTGTGACTAATGTAAAGAAGAGTTATGATGTAAGGGTAGATCCCAACAAGAATATTGCTTTTAATGCTAACAAGAACCTAGGACACAAAGTTTATTGGGCTCCTAAGGTAAAATAAACTTTATCTTGCAGGATAGTTTAAGTGCCAACTTGAAGAAAATTAGTACTTGGATAGTGGGTGTTCCAGACACATGACTAGGACAAAGAATCTTATAAAGGATTACATTCCTATGAAGAATGGAACAAAGGTCATTTATGGAAGCTCTGATAGGGTGAGCACTAAAGGATATGGTATGATCTCCAATATTATAGTCTTAATTACAAGGGTAGCTTTTGCAAAGGGGTTGCAACACAACCTTATAAACATAAACCAACTATGTGACTTAGGCTATGTCATTGAATTCCATAATGATAAAGTGTCTGATCAAAAAGTCAGTTGACTTAAAGACTATTCTCTCGGGCACTAGGAGTGAGAATATTTATTATTTATGAAAGAATCTAGCGTCAACCTAAATCACCTAGAGGGGCTGAATAGGTGAGTTCTGCGTCTTTTTGCGGAATAAAAATAACTAAAAAATTAAACATGCAGAACATAGAGATTTATAGTTGTTCCCCGAGTTGGGTACATCCACTGTCCTGTCTCGCCTATCTACCATAAAGGGCTAGATTCAGCTACTTCATCTTTATCTCAGATTGCAACCAATCTTACACCTCGGTTCCTCAACTCCTACAACTCGGAGGCAACGCTCCTACTTCTCAGAGATCACACTCCTATAACTCAGAGAACAAACTCTCCCACAACTCGATCCAAAAATGGATCTACAACTTAGAGGGAAAAACCTCCTACAATAATAAAAAGTTTTACATAAGGAAAGATTAAAAATAATCATCAATTGATCTGAATTCTTCGATTTCTCGTTCTTCTGAAAAGTTGATCTTGAACGCCTTGAAGAACAAGAGAAACCAAAATCTTTGAGAACTTGATCGGAACACACAGATCGGCTAGATATAAGTAGAATCGAAATCTTCGGAGATCAACGATGTAGTCGACACGTTAGAGGAAGAACGGATCGTGCATCAATCTTGTCGTCGATCACGCGGGTTGCAAAGTTCGGAATCGAGCCGACGCGAGTTCTTCCGTTCTTGTAAATTCTCGATTTGAAATAATGAGCATGATTAGGGTTGATGGAAAATCCACCCTAAATATATATAAGAATCTTCCTTCTGTAATGGCTAGAAGAGAAATTACTTAATGAGAAATCCAAAAAGTACTGTACATGGCAATCTGGACAGGCTGTTGGGTTTTTAAAATCTGCAAAAATAATCCCCAAGTGTAATTTGTCGAGTATCGTTGAGTATATAAGGGTATACTCATGAAACGACTATGATACTCTACGAAAAACACTTAGACAAATCCAGCTAGATCAAATAGTTAACTCAACGCTTGGTAGAAGATATACTCGACAAATTGGACGAGTATCGGCTAGTATACTCGAAGAATTCGACGAGTATTGGCTAGAAAACTCGACACCTATCAAGTGATACTCGATGAATATTACTTAGAGAAATCCATAGAAGTAAAGTCAAAATGACTCGACGAATTCATCGTGTATCGACATGTATATTCCACGAATTCAGCGAGTATCGATAGATACATTCGACGAATTCTATGTGTGTACACGATGATACTCGACGAATTTTACCCAACTGATTTCCAGGAATTCAGAGATTATTCTCTAAGTAAATTCGACAGATTTGATGAGTGCTAGTAAGAATACACGATGAATTTGACAAGTATCGATAGATACACTCGACGAATTCGATGAGTATTCACTACTATACTCGAAAAATTTTACATAGGAAAATATGTTCTTCTGAATCCAATAACTTGTCCTTTCTTGTATCCTTATAATGTACTTGAAGTAGAAGTACATCCCAATTGAGAGATTATGTTGGGTATTGCATCCACAATAGCCCAGATTTATATGAAGTCACCATTGAACTAAGATGAATTAAGTTTGTATTTGATGCTCTTTTTAGTTGAGTGTTTGCAGGACTTAATTGCCAAGTGTAGAGCAATATCAGTCTACAATGAGTCTCCAAACACGGGACCATACAATGTAATTCCTCATTGTGTGATCCATGGTGTTGACTCATGTGTAGCCTCTCTATTGGGATACACTTCTTTTTCAAGCACTAAGGGCATGAGAGGAAAGTTGGATGCTGATTATTTTTGAAGAAATTAAGTTTTCAGATTTTTCAGATAAATTCTCGAAGTGTTTTTCTCGAGTACTATGTTTTTTACTCGAGAAGGACTAGAGTAAGTTCTCGAGTTATACTTGTCATGAATTCGAGTTGCAAAAGTAGTTATCGAGAAAGCATATTGCTATTCTCTAGAAGGGCTTATGTACTTGAGTGCTTCATGACACTTCTTCTCGAGTTACATCCTTTCCGGTCAGAATTTCTCTATGTATTTTTCTCGAGAAGACCATATTTAGTTCTCGAGATAGTTCTTTGATCTCGAGTACCAAAGTACTTCTCTAGAACAATAATTTATTTTTCTTGAGTACTTTCCTTCATTCTCGGGACTACTGTTTTCCTCCTCCACATTTTTTTCTAAGTCATCTTTCTCAAGATCTCCATTATGGTTCTTGTAAAAGTAGCGAACAGGCAACTAAAAACAAGCCAGAACTTGAATAATTGAAAGTTTATTATCTAAAAAGATAAGATTTACAAAGGTATGGCCTCCCTTTTATAGAATTGAGGAGAGTGGAGAGAGTACAAATAAACAATGTGGGACAAAAAAATTTACAGATCTGAGCGGTTAGACATATACAGACCGATCAGACCGTGCGGTTAGACAAAGAGGCAAACTGCTCGGCAACACCAAAAGGAAGAGAACAAGCCACAGTAGGAGACCGCTAGACCGCTCGAACAACAAACAACAATAGTCTGGATATCAAACCGGTGGAGAGAGACCGCCAGACCGCGCGGTCTTCAACCCGCCAAGCATAGACCGCTCAGTCTCCTACTTCAACACTCCCCCTCAAGCTGGAGCATAGATATCAATCATGCCCAGCTTGTCACAAATGTGGAAGAAGGAAGTAGAAATCTGCTTGGTGAAGATATCTGCCAACTCTTTGTCGGAGGTGACGAAGGGAATACAAATCTGTTTCTTCAAGACCTCTTCCCGAATGAAATGGCAGTCGACTTCTATATTTTTGTTCTCTCATGGAAGACCGGATTTCTGGATATATATATGGCGGCCTTATTGTCACAGAACATAGGAAGAGGATAGTCATAGACCTCTCCTAAGTCAAGCATGAGAGCACGCAACCATTTTAACTCACAGGTGGTTGATGTCATACTCTGATATTCGGCTTCTGCACTGGATCTGGTGACAACAGACTATTTCTTACTCTTCTAGCTCACAAGATTTCCTCCAACAAATGTGCAAAAATCATATGTAGATTTGAGGTCGCCTTTATCATCTGCATAGCTTGAATCTGAGTAGGCTTTAACCCTTAGCTGACCATTCTTTTGAAAAAGTAGCCCTTTTCCTGGTGCGGCTTTAACAAACTCTAATATCCTCAAGGCAGACAGAATATGTCATTCCCTAGGAGCTTGCATGAACTGACTAACCTTGCCTATAACATAGGAAATGTCGGGTCTGGTCATTGTGAGATAAATGAGTTTGCCCACCAGACGTCTGTACCTCGTGACATCAGATAGAAGAGGCGAGTCATCTGTCCATATTTTTTCTTCTCCAGTAGCCATGGGACACCGAGCCGGTTTGGCACCAGTCAATCCTGCCTCTTGTAGAAGATCAAGAGCATACTTCCGTTGGGAAAGAACCAATGAGTCGGGCTTTCGAGAGATTTCTATCCCCAAAAAGTATTTCGGGGAGCCCATATCCTTCGTGACCAGGTGTTGATGAAGGTGTTTCTTTGTCAAGTCCACCCCAGCCTGGTCATCGCCAGTAAGAAGAATATCATCCACATACACTGCCAAAACCAACAATCCTGAGGTGGTTTTGCAAATAAACAAGGAGTGATCGACCGAACTTCTTGCAAAGCTGATGGCAGCCACAATGCCACTGAACTTGTCGAACTATGCCCGAGGGCTCTGTTTTAGGCCATAAATGTCCTTCTTCAAACGGCATACACGTGTCTCCCCCTGAGCAACATACCCAAGAGGTTGCTCCATGTAGACATCCTCATGAAGATTCCCATAGAGGAAAGCATTCATGACATCAAGCTAGGAAATAGCCCAATCCCTGTTGACGGCCACAGAGAGAAGAACCCGGATGGTGCTGAGCCGAGCGACCAAAGAGAAGGTATCGAAGTAATCAACCCCATAAGTCTAAGTAAAGCCTTTGGCCACCAGTCGGGCTTTGTAGCGATCCACAGTGCCGTCTGGGGGGAACTTCACAAAAAACACCCAGCGACAACCAACCACATCAGTACCAACTGGTGGAGGAACAAGGGTCCAGGTACCCCTTTCAGTAAGAGTGGCAATCTTCTCATCCATGGTAGATTTCTAGTGAGGAATAGCAAGAGCCTCCTGGTAGGTGCAGGGAGTGGTAGTAGCCGAGATAGCCAAAGCAAAAGACCTGCGAGAAGGAGTAAGGCGATCATAGGAAACAATGACTGCAAGTGGGTGTTGGGTACATGCATGCACCCCTTTGCAAAGAGCAATGGGAAGATCCAAGTTGACGCGTTCCTCAGTGACTGGAGCACCCATGGCGGAGAAGGCTGGCCCGAGAATAGAGAGATACGGCTGCGAAGAAGAGGGAGAAGGGGGAGGGGAGAGAATGGAGAGAGGAGGAGATAGAGGAGGAGATGATGTAGGAGGAGAGACGTCGATAGGCGTGGAAGGAATGGAGGGAGACGTTGGAGAATCAGAGACATCAGTGAGAAGAGGGGATGTAGGAGTGAAGTAGGACGCATTCTCGAAGAAGGTCACGTCCGCGGAGACAAACTGCTTGCGCAGAATGGGGTCAAAGCAACAATAGCCACTCTGAGTTGTAGAGTAACCCAAAAAGACACACTTGGTGGAACTGGGGGAAAGCTTGTAGCGGGTAGCGGAAGGAGCGTGCACAAAAGATGTGCACCCAAAGATATGGAGAGGGAGAGGAAAGGGTTCCTTACCTGGGTAGAGAATGGAGAAGGGGGTCTTGCCATGGAGAACTGTAGAGGGAATGCGATTGATGAGATAGCAGGCGAGGAGAACAACATAGCCCCAGTAGGAGCGACGTACATGCATCTGTGTCATAAGAGTGTGAGCGACATCGAGGAGGTGATGGTTTTTACGCTCCGCCGCCCCCATTTTGTTGGGAGGTGTAAACACAGTTGGTCTGATGAACAAGACCATGTTGCATACAAAAAGAGGAAAACTCATGAATAAGATATTCCTTAGCATTATCAGAGCGAAAGACCTTAATAGAAACATCAAACTGAGTTTTAATCATAGAATAAAAGGATTGTCATACAAAAAATAGTTCAGAGCAATCTTTTAATAGATACACCCAGGTACATCTAGAAAAATCATCAATAAATGTTACAAAGTAAGAACTACCCCGACCAAAAGTGAGGGTAGGAGCAGGGCCCCAAACATCAGAATGAATGAGATCAAATGATCGAGAAGATCCACGGCCATGCTTTGGTGAGAAGGAGGAGCGGTGATGTTTACCAAGCTGACACGCATCACAGTTGAGCGGAGGACTGGTCCGAGGTAAGTGGGGAAGAAGTTGGCGAAGAATCCGAGGAGGAAGATGTCCAAGGTGAAGATGCCATTGAAGCAGATATGTAGAAGATGAGGAGAGGGCGGACAGAGCAGAAACATTGTCGAGGAAGTAGAGGCCGCCACTCTCAGTCCCAGTAGTAATCGTCTGTTGGGTTCTCGGGTCCTGAAAAGAATAAGAAGTTGGAGTGAATAAGATGGAGCACTGAAGTTGCTTGCATAAAGTTGTAACAGATAACAAATTACAAGGGAACTTCGAGACATAGAGGGTGTCTCCCAAACGAAGCGATGGGGTGACTTGAACCACGCCCGTCCCATGAACCAGGGAAGGGGAACCATCCGTAACAAGAACCGGGGGCAACCGATCATGCGTTTCTAGGAGAGAGAAGTATTGAGGGTTGTCGGTCATATGATTTGTAGCACCAGATTCAATCAGCCATTTACCTTGGGTAATGATGTGGGCACTACCTGAAGTCATGGCCACAGAGGCAGACGGCCGAGAGGAGGCGGAGGACGATGCATCACCAGAGGGGCGAAGATGAGGATATTTCTGCCAGCAGCGGTCAACAGAATGGTCAGTACGACCATAGTGAGAGCAGAGGAACCTGGATGAACCGCGCCCTCCTGACTGGTTGCAGCTACTAGTGCCACCCCGCTGAGCTTGGTGCGCATAGGAGTCCTATGGAGGAGGGGAGGACAACAGAGGATGCTGGAGCAGTGAATTAATAGCGGCGATGCGAGCCGCGGTGGATTCCAAAGTTGGAGTTTTCGCCTCGCCCAAGATTTGTTGGCGGATCATATCATATGAATCGAGAAGTTGCAGAAGATAACAAACAACCAGGAGTTCCTGGAAGTGCTTGTGTTGCTCAGCCAAGTCCGCGGAGAAGGGGAGATTCTGGAGGATCTCTGCGCCAAGAGCCTGAACCTGCTAATAAGCCGTAGCAGGAGACATGGAATGGAGGGCGAAGAGGTCCGTATAAAGAGTATAAATGCGGGATGTCTGGGCCCCCTTCAAGTAGAGAGAAGCAAGGTGAAGTCAGGCATCCATGACCGTCTCATCATGACGGATGATGGGAAGGCATTCATCAGAGAGGCTGTTGGCCAGCCAAGTGCGAACAAGCACATCACTCGCATCCCAGTCATCAAATTAAGCATACCTAGGAGGAGGGGGGTTATCGGTGAGGTGATGATGTTTGCGCTGAGAATGAAGAAGAAAGGTGAAAGAAACGAACCAATCCAGATAGTTGGAACCAACTAGTTTAGAAACCATGCCAAGGTTTACGGAAGGAGTAGGAGGAGGAGGAGGAGGAGCCACAAGAGTGGTGGAGGTAGAGATGATGGGGGTGGAGATATCGAAATTTTCCAAAGAGAAACACAGGAAGACGCGCGAGTAGAAGAGAGGTCGCGTGGATAGAAAAGGGGGATGACGCGCGAACAAGGAGTCTGCAACACAAAGAAGAAACTGCAGCAGAAAAGACGGAAACAGCAGCGGGCTAAAGAGAAGAAGCTGCAACAGTCACGGTGTCAACACACCAGCGGCAAGAAGGGCCACAACAAGGAAGCAGACCAAAGGACAAGGACAGAGGTCACGCGAACTAGGAAGTTCGCAATAAGTAGGGGAGATCGCGCGAACAGGAAAGTGTCCGGGCGAACAGAGAAGAAGTCGCGCGAACACACAGGGTGCGAGCGGACGAGAAGAGAAGTCGGCGAAAGGGAAGCAGAGAGGTCGCAAAAACAGGTCGCAGAAAAGAGGGAAGGAAGTCACGCAAACAGGGCAGCGACAAGGCAAAGAAGCCACGCGAACAGACAGGTATCTAGGTGAACAGAGAACGAAGCCGCTCAGACAGAAGGGCCAAAGGAATCAGGAGGAATCGAGCGTTTCCTCTGATACCATGTAAAAACAGCGAACAGGCGACTAAAAACAAGCCAGAACTTGAATAATTGAAAGTTTATTATCCAAAAAGATAAGATTTACAAAGGTATGGCCTCCCTTTTATAGAATGGAGGAGAGTGGAGAGAGTACAAATATACGATGTGGGACTAAAAAATTTACAGAGCTGAGCGGCTAGACATAAACAGACCAATCAGACCGTACAGTTAGACAAAGGGGCTAACCGCTCGGTAACACCAGAAGGAAGAGAACAAGTCGCGGTAAGAGACCGCTAGACCGCTCGGACAGCAAACAACAACAGTCTGGATATCAAACCGCTTGAGAGAGACTGCCAGACCGTGTGGTCTTCAACCCGCCAAGCATAGACCGCCAGACCGCTCTGTCTCCTACTTCAACAATTCTCGAGATCAAAAGTTATTTTTCTCGAGTTCTTTCCCTTCGTTCTTGAGATTGCTTATTTCCACCTCCACATTCTTACCAAGTCTTTTTCTCAAGTTCTCTATCATTGTTCTCGAGAACAAAATTTCTTTTTCTCGAGTATAATCATTCTTCTCGAGAAATACTGAACTATTTTCTGAAAATTAAAAGTCCAAGCTGACGGGATTTTAAAATATCATTAGACGTGATTGGTCTGTGTGGCTATCATTAATTATGATTATGACTGTTAGGCATGTCCTATAAAAGGTCTTGTCATTTCCGACCAACCCTAAGCAGTCGTAAGAAGAATTTCTAAGTTTCTGAATCTCTAATTTTCTTTCCAAAATCAGAAGCCGCCGCTCATCGTCTTCATCGCCAAGAATGCTTTCGATCCAGATCGATTCAGAGCAGTGATTCACAGATCAAGATCTTCTACAATTGACAGATCCTCTACTTGATCTTGTGAGTCTAGAAATTTCAGATCCGAGATCTAGCCGAGTCTTCTTCAATTATTTCTGACAGAGCCGCAAAGTTCAAGGAAGAAGAAAGGCAGGAGTATTCATATCTGAGAGAAAATACTATTTGTTTTTCTTGTATTTCAATTTATTCTTGTAGGATATTCTTCTCCGAGTGTAGGAGCTTTGCTCTCCAAGTTGTTATAGGAAGTTTTTCTCTTCTGAGTGTAGATCCTGTTTTTGGATCGAGTTGTAGGAACTTTGTTCTGAGTAGTAGGAATGTTTTAATCCGAGATTAGTGGAGTAGCTGAGTCTAGTGCATTGCTAGATCGGTGAGTGGAAAGTGGATGTACCCAAGGTTAGGGAACCACTATAATTCTTGGTGTCTTCTGTGATTTCTTGGTTAATTTTCTGTGCATAGCTCGCTTAATTTTTATTCCGCGAAAAGATGCACAACTCACCTATTCACCCCCCTATAGGTGATTTAGGTAGACAACTTAAACATTTTTCAATTGGTATCAGAGGGGAGGTTGTTCATAAAAAGGTTAACACCTTGAATAGATCTTCCCCAAGTTGTCTATTGAGTCATACAAGCATGGACAAAGCCAAGGATTTTGCTAAGCTTCTTTTGTGCACAAAGACAAACTTTCCCATGTGGAAAGAAAAGAATTAAATTTTTCATGGAAGCTGTGGATCCAAGGATCTTCATGATTGTTGAAGAAGGTCCTTATGTTCCCATGACTGTCTCCACTATTGATCCTACCAAGAAAGTTCCTAAGAAGTTGATGGATCTTGATAAGGATGAGATTGCACTTGTCTCGTTAGACAATAAAGCCAAAAATATCATCGCAAGTGCAGTCGATGATTCTATGCTGCAGAACCTGATTCACTGCCAATCTGCTAAGGAAATGTTGTAGTCTCTTATCATCTTGAAGGAAGGCACTAAAGAGATTATGGATGACAGAAGATCCCTTCTAAATCAGAAATATGAAGCATTCTGACAAGGACCAAAGGATTCAATTGCATATACCTTTGAAAGTTTCTTCAAGATTGTTAACTACCTAAAAGTATATGGTCGGGTCTTCACTAATGGAGAGCTGAATGATAAATTTCTAAGGTCCCTGACTAAAGAGTGGGACAACAAAATCTATGCTATCCGGGAGTTTGGCAAGCTAGAGGAGACTAACCCTCAGAATCTCTTCGGAAAGCTATTGTCATATGAGCTGCAATTCAATTCAAGAAAAGCTGAAGAAGAGAAGATTCGGTTCTCATCCAAGGAGAAGTCTGTCGCACTGAAGGCAGACAGCTCAAGGAAAGCCAAAGCTGCATCACCTGCTCTTGCACAGGAAGATAGTGAAGAAGAAACTTCAGAGCCAAGTACTTCAGGCTCAGAGTTATCTGAAGGAGAGTTTTCTCTTCTTTCAAGGCAGTTCAAGAAATTCTTGAAGAAGAAAAAACAATGGAGAGGCAAAGATGCCTCGTACATAAGATCACGTCATGATGGTGATCGACACAAGAAAGGCTAAAGTAGCCAAGGCAGGTATCATACTAAACAGAACAAAAATATTTCTTCTGACATCGTTTGCTATTGTTGCAATACGTCAGGTCACGTTATTGCTGATTGCCCTCACAAGAAGAAGGAGGGTGGAAAAAGAGAGGAGAAGAAATCTTCTTATAATAAGAAGATAACTGAAAGAAGACTAGTAGCCAAGAAGGGCAAGACTCTCAGCGACTCTGACTCATCTGAGTCAAGTGAAGAAGAGGAAGCCTACTTTGGGCTAATGGCACAAACTGATGAAGGAGAAGAACCCCAATTCTCTGGGAAGGTAAATTCTCATACTCCTCTTTCTGAATCTGATGATTCTGACCATGATCATGAGAAATGTTCTTCTGACGAGAAATCTGAACTCATGACTCAATATAAAGAGTTGATTAAAGCCTATGATAAATGTCGTAGAGTTGCAAGAACCCAAGCTAGAGAAATTAAATCTCTTAAGGCTGAGGAGAGAACTTTGAGAGATGAAGTTGCTAAGATGGACACACTCAAACAGGAAGCCCATTTGGCAATCGAAGTATATAAAAAGGCTCTCGAGCACCTAGATCTGAAAGAGCAAATCATCAAGGTGTTGGAAAAATAACTTGCCGCTGAAAAGAAACTTGTTGAAAGTTTCTCGAAGGCCAAGACAGTTCTTCCACTTGTTGCTGAGTTCTTTGCTCAGGCCAAAGGTGCTAGCTTAGGCTATATGGCATCCCCTAGTAAATCTTCTAAGAAAAACAAGGCCAAAAGGAGAAATAAGGCCGCCAAGAAGGCTCTAGCCAAGGAGAAAGGGAAAGCTCCTCAAGAACAAACTTCGTTCAAGAAGGTTATCTTTCCAACAAACGAGTTTTATCTTGACTCGTCCTACGGTCACCTTGATAGGCCTACTCATGTAGAGCCCAAGTCTCGGTACCAAGGATGGACTCATCCTCGGAACTTTAGCGAGAGTGTCTTCAAGGCAGCTTATGAGGAGATCACTCTTCAGAGCTACGGACCTTATAATTATGGTCATAACATCAAGAAAGAACCAAAAGCTAAACCTGTTGTAGAAAATCCTACTAAGGAGAATAAGTCATGTGAATGTCATCACCATGAAGCTTCTACTTCAAATTCTACTGCCCCTGCTAGACCACAATCTAAAAAGGTCGAGCAAGAGATCTTTAGGCAAAGATACAACAGATTTGACTGTTGGTGTTGTGGCAAGATTGGTCACTTCGCCATTGATTACAGATTTAACTCTAGAAATTATGTAACTCCCCAAGTTAATAAAGTGAGAAAGACCACTCACAATGTTAATACACGTAGGGGTAGTATGCTAACTAGAGACTAGGGACCCAACCAAGTTTGGGTTCCTAAGGCAGACTGATTTGTGATTGCATGTAACATCCCTCAAACAACTATACCCCTAGGATTTTGTTTTGTCATGACTAGGTCATGAAAAAACAATCAGAAGCTCTAAACCAAGTGGGCCATGCCCAAGATTAAAAATCACCTTAGTTTGCCTATAGTTCATCCTCAACATTTATACCTAAGGTTTGACTTTATGGCTACAACTTGATCCCATGACCCTACCACAACACCCCTAACACCTTGGGTAGTCCATAGGGTGACTAAGGACCCACTGTGGGCAGTCAAAGTGGTTAAGTTGACCAAAGTCAACTGTAACCCTAAATGAGTCAAACTAGCCTACTTAGGGTCAATTGACCTTCCCTTAGCCAAGTGGACCCCACCCATGCCCTCCTAACCCTAAAGTGAGGTCAATGAGTCACCAAGGACCCATTGGGGTCAACCCTAGTGGCTAAGTTGACCCAAGTCAACTCTAGCCCAAAGTGGTCAAAGTGCCCTTATTAAGGGTCAAGTAACCTCCAAGGTGCCAAGTCAACCCTACCCAACCCTACATAGACCTTAGGGGAGTCCAATGGGTCACCAAGGACCCATTGATGGCAACTCAAAAGGTAAAATTGACCTAGGTCAACCCTAGTCTAGGTTAGGTCAAACCTAGCTCAAATGGGCTAACCTAAGCTCAAGCCCTCTTTCCATTTGGGCTAACCTTATTTCCATGAAAAAATATGGGTTAGTGGGCTACCAATAGGCTGGAGTGGTCAGCAAGGTCAACCTTGATGACTAGGTGTAACGACCCGGGATTTGGCCCGAAGCCCCCCATGGCATCGCTACCGGGCTGCAGCCCAAGCACCCCAACCCCTCTCCCTCCACAGGCGGGTTGTTGGTGGCCACAACCTCCCTTTGATGAGCGAACTCGACAGTTAAGTTGGGCCGTACGGGGACTTCCCAGGAGGTCACCCATCCCAGTACTACTCTCGCCCAAGCACGCTTAACTATGGAGTTCTTTCAACCTTCATCACCAATTGAGCTGCAGCTCAATTGGTGATGAAGGTTGAAAGAACTCCATAGTTAAGCGTGCTTGGGCGAGAGTAGTACTGGGATGGGTGACCTCCTGGGAAGTCCCCGTACGGCCCAACTTAACTGTCGAGTTCGCTCATCAAAGGGAGGTTGTGGCCACCAACAACCCGCCTGTGGAGGGAGAGGGGTTGGGGTGCTTGGGCTGCAGCCCGGGTAGCGTCGCCTAGAGCGGAGCCGTGACATTGTCACGTTGGATCGGCTAGGGACGTTACAATAAAAAAAATGTAACGACCCCATCCGTTAAATGACGTATAGTAGAAGGTCCGGCCGGGGCCCCACACTATATGCCACAAACAGACGGTGAGGTCACAGGATAATACCAAACCATACGAACCCTAACTCAGAGCATTCTAGCGGAAGCTTATGAAGTACAAGAACTCATACCATTGAATGTCCACTAATATACAAATATCACATTTATATATATAACCAGGAATGTTCACACCACACCGCACACGGCCTTAGGGCCTTACAGGTTACTCTTTACAACACATATAATTTCATACATCGGCACGCAGGCCGGCCACACATGAAATCCAACACTTCGCACGGCCTTCAAGGGCCTATCAGCAGCATGGGCTTTTGCCCGCTCAATCCATCAGCCCGCAACACCTGCATATGGACATCCACCCCACGGGTGATAAACAAAGCAACGGTCAGCATTCAGCTGACCAATTATAACGACCCCACCCCTTACCCGGGGCAGTGGTTCCTTCCCTGCATGTATAGCAATTTCAACATATAAAGCACATACACCCAACATCACAAACGCCGGCCTCAATGCCAGGCGCTCCGTGCACTCAGGGCACCTTTTATGGTTTGTACTTGGTAGGCGGGCATAAGCCTCCAAACCCTTGTTGAAGACCTCACGCACCCGTCTCACTCAGAGGTACGCACCACACCAAAACCCGTGAGCACTATCAGTCGACCTACCCCCGTAGTGTAACAAGCCTAGGGAATTCGCCCTGCTGCTTTGCTACCAATCGACCGCTCACCCGATCTTAACATTGCCACTTGGTGAAATGGGCATAAGCCTCCAAACCCCTGTTGAAGACCTCTCGCACCCACCCACTCAGAGGTGTTCATCGCCACTTGGTAGAATGGGCATAAGCCTCCAAACCCCTGTTGAAGACCTCACGCACCCACCCACTCAGAGGTGTCCGCACTCCATCAACCAGCTCTTACAAGCATACAACCAAAGGAGCTATGCAAAGCATCCTATACACCAAACACATCGTCCTCACCATCTCCGCAAGCTAAACGATGCATACACGGAGTCTTCTCCGGATCGCAATATAAACATCACCAATCCCGACATACGTCTGGATGGGCTTCACACAGCATGCCTATGCCGTACTACAGACTTCCGGCTCTAGATGCAGACTCAACTGCTGGAATCACTTCCGCGTTTCCATCTCTTGATGGAGGATCCCATGCACATGCAAAACAAAGGGCTTCACCTGCCCAAGGAAGAAATATCGTTACCCTTGACGATCGCTTCGGCGCCATAGAAAACTAGCCGGATGGAAATCACCGCAGCGGCCTTGCCTCCGCAACGCTGCACTCGGCTCTCTATTCGGCTCGACGAAGCTCCACCGGCCTCCTCCTCCTCCTCCTCCAAGCTCCTCTCTTTCTTAAGAAGAAAGGCTAAGTGGAATGAGCTTTCAACTCAATCCACGGCCTTAAAGAGGCTGGAAAAGCTATGGACCACACGATCCAAATAGAAGGAAACGAACGGCCGAGATCTGCCCAAAACCCCAATTTTTGCCTGACACGGCCTGTGACACGCCCGTGTCACAGGCCGTGTACCCTTAAGCGGCACACGCGGTTTGGAACCGACTGACCAACACGGGGCTCGACACGCCCGTGTCGAACCTGACACGCCCGTGTCAGTCTTGAGACACGCCCGTGTCCCCTGCTACACGGCACCCATCGTCTTTCAAAACCAGTACACGGGTCGGAACACGGCAGCCGACACGCCCGTGTCCAGCCTGACACGCCCGTGTTCATGGCCGTGTTCACGGCCGTGTACGGCTCTGACCCGAATAGGCCAACTTTGAGATTTAAATCGAACACGCCCTGGGACACGCCCGTGTCCCAGGCCGTGTACCCCCGACACGCCCTGGGACACGCCCGTGTCCCAGGCCGTGTCTACCAGCTTGCTACTCAACAATGTGTACACACATATTTTGAGTTCTGGGGTGTTACAACCCTCCTCTCCTTATAGAAATTTCGTCCCGAAATTTAGCGCAACGCACAAGTATCAACACAACCACGCTGTTGCGATACAACCCAAAACGATCCAGGTTTAGAGCTCAGAGGCCACAGCTTGGCTCGCCCCATGGAATCATACCACCACATTGTTTGTCCCAAACAGAAAAACATACATACATACAATAGACAACATAATAAAGTGCACACTCCACTTTATTTCGGCTTCTCCGCATCTCGCAGAATCCGTCTAGCGGCCTCCATTAAGTCCAAAGCACGGATTTGCTGTTCTGCTTGATTTGAGCTTTGCGGCTCCTGCATCTCAAGAGTGTATATTCGCGGTTGCGCCCGCGATGCAGACGACTCTGCCACAGCTTTACCCTTCTCGTCATAAGACGCACCTGACTTTCTTTCACCCTTGGACGCACCATTCCAGCAAAATCGCGCGATATGTCCTGGCCTCCCACAAATGAAACATGTCCGCGGCTCAACCCGTTCTTGCCCTAACGTTGCTCCTGACGCAACATCGGAAGAAGTTTGTTCAGCAGGCCTGAACCGCTTCTTATCACGTTTCCTGAAATCGGACTGCTCTGATGGCGGAACTTTGTAGTCGGACTTTTCCGCCGCTACGATCTTCTTCTCCCGCACCCGCTTCAAATCCTTCTCTAGCGCACTAGCGGTATTCACCAATGCTTGGAATCCTTGGTTCACTGAACTTGGGAGAGCCAACCTCAGCTCATCACGCAGCCCTTCATAGAACCTATTCGTCTTTCGCGCCTCTTCCGCAAACGTCGATCCCGCATACCGACCAAGTCTGGTAAACGCATGCAGATAATCGTCTACGGTCTTATCACCCTGTACCAGACGTTGGAATTCATTTTCCATTGCAATTCTCTGCGCCATTGGCAAATATTTCGCCCAAAACAATCTAGAAAATTCGTCCATCGATATGTCGCCCAGATCTCTACCGCCCAACTGGTGCAACTCGATCTCATCCCACCAAAGCCTCGCCTCTCCTTCCAGGAGGAAAGTGGCTAACGGGACTTTCTGCTCCTCATTAATCCTGAGCGCAGCCAGGATTCTTTTCACTCGAGAGAGCCAATCCTCGGCCTCTGTTGGAGACGTTGCCCCGACAAACGTAGGCGGATTAAACTCCATAAAGTGCTTAAGTTGCTCGTCCGCTGCTTGCACAGCAACCGGAACCTCAACATGCTCTTGCCTCGCACCAACCTCAACATGCTCTTGCCTCGCACCAACGTGCACTGGCGCCACAGTGGGCCTTGCTTGCCCAAAAGGTTGTGCCTGAAGCATAGCAAAGATCATCTCCGCAACTAAGCGCACCGTTTCCGCAGAAGGGGGAGGTGTAGGCACCTCAGGTGGTGCCGCACTCTCATCGAACGCTGGGGCTCCGACTGCCCAGCTCCACTCCTCGTCACCTATAGGTGAACAAGATAGCATTACTTTCCATGGTAATACGGCAAACTCACCGAATAAACACACACCCACACATTCCTAGTGGACATTCTTGAGTTCATTAGTATTACAGCAGGTCGCACGAACACGTGCTCGCCACCCCACAAAAGAATTCGTCCACGAATTCAGAAGGGAAGACCGACAAAAGCTGATACCAAAATATAACGACCCCATCCGTTAAATGACGTATAGTAGAAGGTCCGGCCGGGGCCCCACACTATATGCCACAAACAGACGGTGAGGTCACAGGATAATACCAAACCATACGAACCCTAACTCAGAGCATTCTAGCGGAAGCTTATGAAGTACAAGAACTCATACCATTGAATGTCCACTAATATACAAATATCACATTTATATATATAACCAGGAATGTTCACACCACACCGCACACGGCCTTAGGGCCTTACAGGTTACTCTTTACAACACATATAATTTCATACATCGGCACGCAGGCCGGCCACACATGAAATCCAACACTTTGCACGGCCTTCAAGGGCCTATCAGCAGCATGGGCTTTTGCCCGCTCAATCCATCAGCCCGCAACACCTGCATATGGACATCCACCCCACGGGTGATAAACAAAGCAACGGTCAGCATTCAGCTGACCAATTATAACGACCCCACCCCTTACCCGGGGCAGTGGTTCCTTCCCTGCATGTATAGCAATTTCAACATATAAAGCACATACACCCAACATCACAAACGCCGGCCTCAATGCCAGGCGCTCCGTGCACTCAGGGCACCTTTTATGGTTTGTACTTGGTAGGCGGGCATAAGCCTCCAAACCCTTGTTGAAGACCTCACGCACCGTCTCACTCAGAGGTACGCACCACACCAAAACCCGTGAGCACTATCAGTCGACCTACCCCCGTAGTGTAACAAGCCTAGGGAATTCGCCCTGCTGCTTTGCTACCAATCGACCGCTCACCCGATCTTAACATTGCCACTTGGTGAAATGGGCATAAGCCTCCAAACCCCTGTTGAAGACCTCTCGCACCCACCCACTCAGAGGTGTTCATCGCCACTTGGTAGAATGGGCATAAGCCTCCAAACCCTGTTGAAGACCTCACGCACCCACCCACTCAGAGGTGTCCGCACTCCATCAACCAGCTCTTACAAGCATACAACCAAAGGAGCTATGTAAAGCATCCTATACACCAAACACATCGTCCTCACCATCTCCGCAAGCTAAACGATGCATACACGGAGTCTTCTCCGGATCGCAATATAAACATCACCAATCCCGACATACGTCTGGATGGGCTTCACACAGCATGCCTATGCCGTACTACAGACTTCCGGCTCTAGATGCAGACTCAACTGCTGGAATCACTTCCGCGTTTCCATCTCTTGATGGAGGATCCCATGCACATGCAAAACAAAGGGCTTCACCTGCCCAAGGAAGAAAGATCGTTACCCTTGACGATCGCTTCGGCGCCATAGAAAACTAGCCGGATGGAAATCACCGCAGCGGCCTTGCCTCCGCAACGCTGCACTCGGCTCTCTATTCGGCTCGACGAAGCTCCACCGGCCTCCTCCTCCTCCTCCTCCAAGCTCCTCTCTTTCTTAAGAAGAAAGGCTAAGTGGAATGAGCTTTCAACTCAATCCACGGCCTTAAAGAGGCTGGAAAAGCTATGGACCACACGATCCAAATAGAAGGAAACGAACGGCCGAGATCTGCCCAAAACCCCAATTTTTGCCTGACACGGCCTGTGACACGCCCGTGTCACAGGCCGTGTACCCTTAAGCGGCACACGCGGTTTGGAACCGACTGACCAACACGGGGCTCGACACGCCCGTGTCGAACCTGACACGCCCGTGTCAGTCTTGAGACACGCCCGTGTCCCCTGCTACACGGCACCCATCGTCTTTCAAAACCAGTACACGGGTCGGAACACGGCAGCCGACACGCCCGTGTCCAGCCTGACACGCCCGTGTTCATGGCCGTGTTCACGGCCGTGTACGGCTCTGACCCGAATAGGCCAACTTTGAGATTTAAATCGAACACGCCCTGGGACACGCCCGTGTCCCAGGCCGTGTACCCCCGACACGCCCTGGGACACGCCCGTGTCCCAGGCCGTGTCTACCAGCTTGCTACTCAACAATGTGTACACACATATTTTGAGTTCTGGGGTGTTACACTAGGAGAGAGAAAACTCCAACTCCTCTTTAATGGAGGAGAGAGAAATGGTGAAAGAGAGCCAATCATGGCCAAGGAGGCAAGGATTCTTCATTGGCTAATCCAACTCCCCATTCAATCCAGGAAGACTATGGGGCCATTTTGGTGGCTGTTCATGGCCGGAATGGTGCTACCACACCATGGTCGAATTGTACCTTCAATGTCCATTAATGTCCATTGAAGCCTTGGCCTCTCCCTTTCAGCCTTTACGGCTGGATTCAACTCCTCTGGGGAAGAGGAGGAGTTTCCAGCCATTTCCTGGTTGGATTGAGCCCACATTCATCCCCCACCACCATGGCCGAAATTCACCTTAAGGGGGCATTAATGGCGACCACCAGCTAGACCCCTCCCCTCCCTCATTTTATCATTTTAAAAGCATCACAGGACTCCAAGCATTCGTTTCCACCCTTGCCCCGACGATACCGAGCTACTTCACTGTGCAGTTGCAGAACTCCGATGACTCCTCCACCACCAATGGCACCCCGGCGATCGACGCATCTCCAGGCTGCAAGCAAGGTCCTACCCTTCCTCTCTCACTATGGGTAGATCATAGGATCTATTAGGGATAAAGATCGGGCTCAATTGAGCCCGATCGGTGGTGGCAATTTTTTGAATTTTTCCATCAAAACTCACCTCCCGAGATCACCGTAGTCGGCCCCTCTGGCGGTCGTGTCGCCGCCAATCGATGGCCACAACCTCGTCGGAGGTGGTGGTGGTGGTGGCCGGCCAGGGAGGTGGCCGGGTGGCCGGCAGAGGCGGATGGAAGTCGGGCTAGGTTCGGGCAATCCAGGCCCTTGGATGGAGGAGGAAGAAGATCCATCAGCCGTCGGATCTTGCATCAAGATCTGTGCTAATTAATTTCAATCCTTTTAATTTTAATGTATTTTCTGTATTATAATAACAGACACTTTAGAAAATTAATGAAAAATACTTAGAGGCTCTATGTGAGGAAATGATCAACATCAAAATTATAGCTCTAGGTGTTAACTTTAATTTAAAATTGCTTTCAACCAATTTGGATAAGTGGTCTGACCAAAGCACTCATTTTGGTGCAACCTATACCTAGGTGTGACCAGTCAAAAAAATTATTTCCCACACCAAACCACTCACCTAAATACTTTGAAATTAAAGGCATAGGCTTTTCATAACCTTCCCCTCATACTGTCCAAAAATAAGAATTTTTGGATAATATTTTTCTATAGTTTTGTGAATTGTTTAATAAATCATATGGAATTTAATTAGGTGCTTTAATATCCTCAAAAACCTCCAAAATTTTTGTCGGTGATCTTGGGGGATAGTATAAGGCTCCATATTTATTTTCATCACTTTTGGTGATGTTTTAGGTTGGAAGCAAGCAAACCCTAAGTTGGCTCAATAAGGGGTAATTAGGTCATAGTACTTTTTGTGAGTTTAAGTGATCAAATCACCTCAACAGAGGTTGAGACTTTGTCCACTTGTTTGTCATGACCTTGGACACCCTCCCATGGGAGATGAGGTGGATTTGGGTAGATTTGCCCTAGGACCCGAGACCAAACCCTAAGGCTGGTCTTTGGGGGTTTGTGAAGGTCATGTGGTCAAATGCCCTTTTATGGATTTGAAACTTAGTAGAGAGGACTCTAGGGTAGCTGAAGTCCTCTGGTGAAAATCTTAGTAGATTTAGAGATGGATAAACTCCTCAAAACCCTAATCCTACTTTAGGTCAAAATTTTTAAAATTGAAGGATAGGTTATTAAAACTCTGTGAAAAGTTTTGAAACTTTAGTAGTGTAGTCATAATGTCATTATAAGCCTTGGATAATTTTATTGGGAATTTCAGATCAATAATTTTAGTATCACCTTTTTAATACCAGTATTAGCCCTAATTATTTATGTTTTTATTATGACCTTAATATCCATTAGATGATTATGAAATTGTTGAAGAGTGACTTTTAGACCATTATGATCATACATGAATTTTATTGTAATGTTTAGATGTAAATTTCCAGTACTTACTTCACAAGTATATAAATATGGGAATATGATCAATAATAAATTTAGAGCTCTCTTTTTATTGGAAAATTATGAAACTTGATCAGTAGTGTTTCTAGGTCAATTTGCTCATATAGAAATTTTATTACAATTTTTAGATGAATAATTGTTATACTTTATTCATTAACTTATTAACTTAGATTATTATGAAAAATAGAGTTTAAAGTTAATAATTCACTGATAAATTATGAAACTTGACTTGGAATGTTTATATGTCTTTTTGTTCATCCTTGAAGTTTCTCAGAATTATTAGAAGTATATTGGCAATACTTGTCTCTTTAAATTGGTTAATGTAGGTTATGTTCAAAAATTATGTTTAGGGGTTTAAGTCTTACTGAAAATTTGGAGACCTTGAATTTACTGAAAAGTAGTTGTCTTGTATTTATCATAATTTTGTGGAACATTTTGCATGCCTGAAAATTGTACTTCATGTTCAAACTAAGGCATTTAGATCACTTAGGAAATTAAATAAATTATCAAGTAAATTAGGAAATTTATAAACTTATGTATTTAGGCTAATCATGTCATGATAGACCTTCAATAAATATTATAGGGATTTTGGATGATAATTTGGAGTACCTCTCATTGTATACATCATATAGGTTAGGATGGTCTGCGTTTAGTAAAAACTGCAGAAATCATAATATGGTGCAAAATGAATCTAGAGAGTTGGGATATTAGTGTATTGATCTGTTAAGTGAAATGAGTTTATCATCGAGAGTCGTGATGAGGAGTGGGAGGTTTGACTAGTGTTAAGAGGTGCTCGGGGTCGACGAAACATCGTCTTTCTCGTGGAGAGAGAAAGAGTCAAAATACACTAGGGTTAGATCCAGTACAACATTAAAGGGATTGGGAGTTGGGTAAAAACCAATAATAGTAAGTGTCTTGCAAAAGGAAACGATGGGCTTCAGCTACCATCATAGTTCCTAGTGCCCTTTGACAGCTCTTCACGGGGTATACCGGGGGCAGTCCTGGGCTAACCTAAACAGTAAGAATAATAAACTTCAAGAGCAACTAGTATAACTATGGTTTCACTTTCTCACACCCCGGTTTCTCGGTAAGTTAGTTTGACTAGGATGTCCGGGCGGTAGGCTCAGTGGTTGTGGAAATGTGCAGATTAGCCCGGCGAGCTTGGCTCGGTAAGTAAATGTGATGGACGGGTTAGTCCGGGGAGCTTAGGCTCGGTGGTTGATACATCAAGGTTTCATGTGCACAAAAAATAAGGTGGTGGGTCTTCGGTATTTGACGATCGTTCACACCAATGTCGATATGTTGACTCGGCAGTGTGGGATACTTGGCTAGGGAAAGTCTTGTTGATATGACCAGCATAGTACGTAGAGACTCTAGGTTGTGTCCTTCTAGAGGCGTATGTAAGGGCAAGGCCTAATAGTGTGGATACCCGCCTAGGAGTGGGGGTCCATACCCACTTCTCCGTTTTCCACTACGGAGGTTCCTGGGAGTGAAGCTAGCTGCCCAAATAGGGGTAACTAAAGGTTTGTGCGCATAGAGTCATGTGTGTGAGTTGCACTGCATGGACATAAACATTAACCCACATAACATAATATTACACACCATGGCATCATCATTCAACCCTTACCCCTAAAGTATAAATCGGTATGGGACGGTTTATACATTAGGCCTTGCAAAACGACCCCTTAGCATATAGGCTTGTGTGGGCAAGTCTATAAGTTAAGGTTATGCTTTATAATATCTTTTAAACTTCTTACAACCGACACCCTATCGTATAAATAGGAATGGGACTATTAATGCGATGGGAGCCTTGTAGAAGATCGCTTGGCATATGTGTTTGTTTAGGAGATCATATAAGTTAAGGTTCCATATTTCATTTTTGGTATGTTGAATCACTTATTGCTTATTCTATCTGATATATAGAACTGCTAGATTAGCTCCACCGTCACCTGCCATTTTGTACTCTCCACTTTAATAGCTTCCCTTTCCTTCTCCCCGCTCAGTGCTTAGGAGCCTTGGGGTGAGGGGTAGGGGATGATAGGGCTTAGTTTTATGACTAATGGTTTTCTGACCACAACATTACAGGGGATCCGAATGGGAGACAGGGACCAGCAATATAGGGACCAGCACCAGCAGAGTACGGTGCGCATGGAGGTTGGCCAGTCTAGTTCCGGAGCAACAATGACCAGCTCCGTGAGTGATTAGTCTTTATTATAGCTTCTGCGAGAGATTGTAGTGAGGATCTGATGTACTGGGCTCAAGCCCGTTTATATTTCATTTGAACTTTTCTATTGCAGTACTCTCTCTTTTCTATATTTATGGACTTGTTGTGATTTCTCATTTTTATATGGTGTTTTTGGACTCAATTATATTTCAGTTTATGATTACTACTATCTCTTTGATGATCGAAAAGGCTGGCAGAATTGGCGTTTTGTAGTGGCGGCCTTCCCGAGTGTCGGTGCCACCGCAAAATGGTGATTCTGGGCATAAGACCCTCGGGTTTGAAAAAGAAAAAAAATGGGGTCATACAAGTGGTATCATAGGAAACCTCGATCGAAAGAGAAGTAGTCCACAAAAAAACCTTAGGCCACCCCCGCGCGAGCTTAGTTTGTGGACAAACTAGCAGCGGAAGCAGTGGTGTGCCCATAAGGGAAATCACATGTAGAAGTTCATTCTTATCTCTTTCTTTTATTCCATTCGTACGCTATCTAATAATTGGAATTTTCCTTGTAGCCTGCGACGAACCCTACTCCACAGCAAGGGACACCTCAGGCTCCGAATATGGTTCCACCTCCACCGGCACCAGCTCCGTTTCAACAGATGGAGATGGGGCAAACATTGACGGGCATTCTGGAGGCCTTCAGAGCTCAACAAGCCCCGACTCCACAGCCAAATCCTGGGGCCAACTGGATGAGTGCCATCCGGGGACTTTCTCCTCCATCTTACCTGGGGACGGAGTCGGCAATTCGCACGGAGGAATGGTTAGATATCCTCTATGAGATGCTTGCGGGGATTTGATGCCCCACTGAGGAGGAAGTTGCTTTGGCAGTCTCCTTCCTGGAGTCACATGGAAAGAGGTGGTGGAAGTCACAGTTGGACACCACTTTTGTGGATATGGATTGCGCAGATATCTCTTGGGGAGAGTTCAGAGCAGCACTTATGGGACATTTCATACCTCAGTCGGCAAGGGACAAGTTGGAGGATAGGTTCTTGCGGTTAATGTAGGGCAACAGGATAGTGCTGGAGTATTACCAGGAGTTTACTCACCAAGCCCGCTATGCGGATTCTTATCAGTTGGACGACGCTGGCTACGCCAGGAGGTTCTACAAGGGGCTGCACGACGACATATAAGAAAAGCCCTCCTCTTCGTCTCTGAGTGGAAGCTTGGCTAGGATTCTGGAAATGGGCCAAGAAAAGGGAAGCAGATCAGCTTACAGTCAAGAGCCGGAAGAGACCGACTGACGATGCAGTGATTGGAGGTTATAGAGATCGTCCTATAGGCCAGGTCATTGGGGGAAAGAAGGAACGGGGATCAACCCCATCAGGATATTAGATAGGAGAGAGGAATCAAGGGGGTATTGGCTCCCCAGCCCTTACAGATGATGGAGATAACCGAGGACAGTAGAGCAGGCACCGATATGCTTCCAGTTGCAATCAGCCGGGACATTTCAAGAGGAATTATCCCATGAGGCGAGCACCCCCACCAGCACTTCAAGGTGCCCCACCTCGTCGGCAGTTTGGTGGTCGAGGACACGACCAAGGATGGGGATATCAGGGCAGAGGCCACCGGACAGAGAGGGAGCAGGTGTATGCTCTAGATCTAGCACAACCCTGGAACCCGGAGCAAGTTATAGCAGGTATGCCAGTACATTTAAATTCTTTCCTTCCTAAGAACTACTTTTTATAGATATAGACTAGTAAGAAATTAAGAAAAGAAAAACTATAACTAGAACACTAAGACACTTAATTACCTCAGGCATAGTTTTCATCAGCGGCTAGCCCGCTCACACACTCTTCGACACGGGTGCTTCACACTCGTTTGTGTCAGAAGATTTCATGAAAGGACTGGCAGGCATGGAGCAATTCACAGGAAAGATTATGAGGGTTCGTCTACCCGATGGATCAGAGCTAATGACCTCTTCTCATTGCAATATGGAGGCGGAGATCGGAGGGAAGGCGTTTGAGGCACCAACGACGATCCTGAGGATGCCAGACTATGATCTAATCCTGGGCATGACATGGTTGCACTAGGAACCATGCTCAGATTGTGTTGGGTCCGGCACTTCCTTCACTTGACCTTGGCGTTCTGCTACTTATATAAAAAATTAAGTAGCACCCTCTCCAATAGTCCGGGCTTTTGGTACAGTTGGGTATGTGCACCTTCAATTGTGAGGAGGTCACGTGTTCAAGACCGGGGGGCGCTATTAAATCTGATTTTTCCTTTACCTTGTGGGTCCATGGGTAGGCAACCGTGGACATGTGGTAACCCCACCTATGGTGTGGGCCATGTGGTAATACCTCTGAGCCGACGGGTTGTGCTGGACGCCGGGGGGGGGATTGTTGGGTCCGGCGTTCCTTCACTTGACTTGTGGCGCTCTGCTACATATAAAAAATTAAGTAGCACCCTCTCCAACAGCCTTTTGGTGCAGTTGGGTATGCGCTTGATCCTTCAGATTGACTGTTTGGCGAAGAGGATCACCGTGAGGCACGGGGACTCCTTTATTATTATTAAAGGTATTATACCAGCCCCCACATATCGTCTGTGTAGGCCGTCAAGGCCCACCTGTAGGGATACGAAAGTTTATCAGATTCTTTTCGAGATGGTCGTGGCCAAGGATTCTATTTCAGATATTCCAGTGGTACGGGACTTTGCCGATGTATTTCCGGATAAGCTACCAGGGCTACCCCCGTACCGGGAGAAGGACTTCCAGATTCAGCTCGTGTTGGGGGCTAAGCCGGCATCCAGAGCTCCTTATCGAATCTCCCTGAATGAGTTGGTGGAATTTTGAAGCCAACTTCAAGAGTTAGTGGAAGCCGGGTTTGTCCGGCCTAGCTCTTCACCATGGGGAGCTCCGGTGCTATTCGTCAAAAAGAAGGACAGGATACTTCGGCTGTGTATTGATTACCGGGCCCTGAACAGGCTGACGGTCTGGAATACGTATCCCTTGCAAAGGATAAATGAGCTATTTGACCTGTTGGAGGGAGCTCATTGGTTCTCAAAGCAGTACTTGAGATCGGGGTACTACCAGCTACGCATTCAAGAGGAGGACATCCCAAAGATGGCCTTCAGTAGTAGATATGGACTGTACAAGTTTACCGTGATGCCCTTCGGGCTCACGAATGCACCCTCCGCGTTCATGACCTTGATGAACCGGGTGTTCGAAGAATATCTTGGATGTCTTCGTCATCGTATTCATTGAGAACATCCTTATTTATTCGAGGACTGAAGAGGAGCACGCGAGGCATCTGGCTTTGACTTTGGAGAAGCTCTAAGAGCATAAGATGTATGCTAAGTTCAGTAAGTGCCAATTCTGGCTAAAGGAGGTGGCCTTTTTGGGCCATGTCATCTGTGGAGCAGGTTTGGCAGTAGATCCGGTGAAGGTCCAGGCAGTACGAGATTGGCCACCGCTGAAGACAGCCACGGATGTTTGGAGTTTCTTAGGACTTGCCGGTTATTAACGGAAGTTTGTAGAGGGGTTCACTCAGATTGCACTCCCTCTTACGTCCCTGACAAAGAAGGAGTCTACTTTTATTTGGACGCCACGATGCGTGTTTGCCCTTCTGGAGTTGAAGGGTTGGCTTACCTCGGCCCCCACCCTTGCTCTTCCATAAGGGAAGGAAGGATTTCAGGTGTACACGGATGCTTCCTATCAGGGGATGGGTGCCGTTCTGATGCAGAACGGGCACGTGATAGCCTACGCCTCCCGTTAGCTGAAGAAACATGAGCAGAACTTCCCGGTGCATGACTTGGAGATGGGGGCAGTTATATTTGCTCTAAAGATCTGGCGACTCTACCTCTATGGGGTTCACTACGACCTTTTCTCGAACCATAAGAATTTGAAGTACGTAGACACACAGAAGGAGTTGAACATCGGGCAGAGACGTTGGGTGGATTTTCTGTCAGACTACTAGTACGGCATGCACTACCATCCCGGGAAAGCAAACGTGGTGGCAGACGCTCTGAGCCGGAGAGCGAGTACGTCAGGAGTAGTCCCGCAGCTGATGGCCATGGATTTGGTTAAGTCATTTAAGGAGATGCGGATATCACTAGTATCCGAGGATGATCCGGAGTTATACATGGAGTACCTAGGATCAATGATTACCACCGATGACATTCGGGATCGCATCAGAGACGGGCAGAGGCTGGATGCGAGAGCAGAGCTGATATTTAGGGCCTTGGAGGTAGGTACAACAGGGGATTACTCCTTGAGGGATGGGCTCCTATTTTTCAGAGGCAGGGTTTATATACCAGCAGGAGGTCGGATTCGGGAGGACATCATGATGGAGGCTCACTGCAGTAGATACTCAGTGCACCCGGGGATCACCAAGATGGCAGCAGATTTGAAGAGGACGATGTACTGGCCGGGCATGAAGAAGGACATTACGTATTTTGTGACGCATTGCGAGGCTTGCCAACTCGTAAAGGCAGAGTGCAAGAATCCGGCCGGATTACTACAGCCACTTCTGGTGCCAGAGTGGAAATTTAAGGATATAGCCATGGATTTCATACATGGGCTACCCCGGTCTCATGCAGGGAATGACTCGATCTGGGTGATCGTGGACAGACTAACGAAAGTGGCTAGATTCAATCCAGTGGCGAAGGACTCTCCGATAAGTGTATTAGTACGAAGATTCATTAAGCAGTTTGTGCACTATTATGGAGTACCTAGGACGATCGTTTCAGATCGGGATGGGCAGTTTACGTCAAAGGAGTGGAGGTCAGTTCAAGCCTATCTAGGTTCTCGGTTGACATTCAGCATAGATTTTCACCCTCAGACCGATGGACATACGGAGCGCACCAACCATACAATGAAAGATCTTCTGCACATATATATTTTGGACCGCGGCGAGCGTTGGGAGAGATTGCTTGTCGCTGATCTAGTTTTCGTACAACAACAGTCATCAGTCCAGCATAGGCATGGCCCCTTACGAGGCATTATATGGAATGGAAGGTGCAGGACCCCACTATCATGGATTCAGGATGAGGATCCGCAGGCACTCGACTCGAAGTTTGTGGAGGATACTGATGCTCAGGTTAGATTCATCCGGGACAGGATGTTGGAAGCCCAGAGTAGGCATGCCAAATATTACAATGCGAGGCATCGTCAGGTGGATTTCTAAGGTGGGAGACCGGGTTTTCTTGAAGATACGACTGATTGCATAGAGTCTCGCGAGTTCGCGGGCGGAAGAAGCTCAGTCCGAGATATTTGGGGCCTTACAGAATCCTGGAGCGGATCGGCCCCTTGGCTTATAGACTGGAGCTACCGGCCGGAGTTAGCGGGATTATATGACATCTTCCACGTCTCCTCACTATGAAGGGCTCTATTATGCCCTGAGCAGCTGATTTCCACAGCCGACGGTCTGGTGGCCTCAGATCGATCAGTTAGCTTGGAGCTGATCAGGATCGATGACACGGCAGTGCGGGTCTTACAACGCAAGATGGTTCTGTTATTCAAGGTTCTATGGAGAAACCATGGGCAGGAGGAGCATACATGGGAGCCACAGGACTTGATGCAGCAAAAGTACTCGGAACTCTTCGAATCAGGTATACCTTAAACCTTAGAGATGTTACAAGTTTCTTTTATTTCAGTAGAAACCCCCCGTAGGCTTAACCATAATTTCGGGGACGAAATTTTTATTTTTATATATTGGGATTTGTAACATCCCTCAAATAACTAGACCCCTAGGATTTTGTTTTGTCATGACTAGGTCATGACAAAACAATCAGAAGCTCTAAACTAAGTGGGCAATGCCCAAGGTGAAAAATCACCTTAGTTTGCCTATAGCTCATCGTCAACATTTAGACCTAAGGTTTGACTTTAGGGATACAACTTGATCCCATGACCCTACCACAACACCCCTAACACCTTGGGTAGTCCATAGGGTCACTAAGGACCCACTGTGGGCAGTCAAAGTGGTTAAGTTGACCTAAGTCAACCCTAACCCTAAATGGGTCAAACTAGCCTACTTAGGGTCAATTGACCTTCCCTTAGCAAAGTGGACCCCACCCATGCCCTCCTAACCCTAAAGTGAGGTCAATGAGTCACCAAGGACCCATTGGAGTCAACCCTAGTAGCTAAGTTGACCCAAGTCAACTCTAGCCCCAAAGTAGTCAAAGTGCCCTTATCAAGGGTCAAGTGACCTCCAAGGTGCCAAGTCAACCCTACCTAACCCTACCTAGACCTTAGGGGAGTCCAATGAGTCACCAAGGACCCATTGATGGTAACTCAAAAGGTCAAATTGACCTAGGCCAACCCTAGTCTAGGTTAGGTCAAACCTAGCTCAAATGGGCTAACCTAAGCTCAAACTTTCTTTCCATCTGGGCTAAACTTATTTCAATGAAAAATATGGGTTAGTTGGCTTCCAATAGGCTGTAGTGGTCACCAAGGTCAATCTTGATGACTAGGAGAGAGAAAACTCCAACTCCTCTTTAATGGAGGAGAGAGAAATGGTGAAAGAGAGTCATTCATGGACAAGGAGGCCAAGGGCCATTCTTCATTAGCTGATCCAACTCCCCATTCAATCCAGGAAGACCAGGGGGCATTTTGGTGGCTGTTCTTCGCCGGAATGGTGTTGCCACACCATGGCCGAATTGTACCTTCAATGGCCATTAATGGCCATTAAATCCTTGGCCTCTCCCTTCCACCCTTTATGGCTGGATTCAACTCCTCTGAGGAAGAGTAGGAGTTTCCAGCCATTTCCTTGCTGGATTGAGCCCACATTCATCCCCCACCACCATTTCCGAAATTCACCTTAAGGGGGCATTAATGGCCACCACCAGCTAGACCCCTCCCCCCCCCCCCATTTTATCATTTTAAAAGCATCACAGGACTCCAAGCAATCATTTCCACCCATGCCCCGACGATCTCGAGCTACTTCACTGTGCAGTTGCAGAACTATGGCGACTACTCCACCACAAATGGCATCCCGGCGATCGACGCGTCTCAAGGCCGCAATCAAGGCCCTCCCCTTCCTCTCTCACTATGGGTAGATCATAGGATATGTTAGGGCTAAGGATCAGGCTCAATTGAGCTCGATTGGTGGTGGAAAATTTCTGAATTTTTCCGTGAAAACTCACCTCTCGGGATCGCCGGAGTCGGCCCCTCCGGCAGCCGTATCGCCGCTAATCGATGGCCACCACCTCGTCGGAGGTGGTCGTGGCGGTGGCCGGCCAGGGAGGCGGCCGGGTGGCCGGCAGAGGAGGCTGGAAGTCGGCCCAGATTCAAGCAATCTAGGCCCTTGTGATGTAGGAGGAAGACGATCCAGCAGCCGTCGGATTTTCATCAAGATCTGTGCTGATTAATTTCAATCCTTTTAATTTTAATGTATTTTCTGTATTATAATAACAGACACTTTAGAAAATTAATGACAAATACTTAGAGGCTCTATGTGAGAAATGATCAACAGAAAAACTGTAGCTCTATGAGTTAACTTTAATTTAAAATTGGTTTCAACCACTTTGGATAAGTGGTCTGACCACAACACTCATTTTAGTGCAACTTATACCTAGGTGTGACCAGTCACAAACGTTATTGCCCACACCAAACCACTCACCCAAATACTTTGAAATTTAGGGCATAGGCTTTTCATAACTTCCCCTCATACTGTCCAAAAATCAGAATTTTTGGACAATATTTTTATATAGTTTTGTGAATAGTTTAATAAATACTATGGAATTTAATTAGGTGCCTTAAACCCCTCAAAAACTTCCAAAATTTTGGTTGGTGATCCCGGAAGATAGTATAAGGCTCCATATTTATTTCCATCACTTTTGGTGATGGTTTAGGTTGGAAGCAAGCAAACCCTAAGTTGGCTCAATGAGGGGTAATTAGGTCATAGTACTTTTTGTGAGTTGAAGTGGTCAAATCACCTCAATAGAGGCTGAGACTTTTTCCACAGGTTTGTTATGACCTTAGACACCCTCACATGGGAGATGAGGTGGATTTGGGTAGATTTGCCCTAGAACCCGAGACCAAACCCGAAGGTTGGTCTTTGGGAGTTTGTGAAGGGCATGTGGCCAAATTCTCTTGTATGGATTTGAAATTTGGTAGAGAGGACTCTAGGGTAGCTAAAGTCCTCTGTTAATAATCTTAGTAGATTTAGAGATGGATAAACCCCTCTAATCCATAATCGTAGTTTAGGTCACAATCCTTAAAATTGAAGGATAGGTAATTCGAACTCTGTGAAAAGTTGTGAAACTTAGGTAGTGTAGTCATAATGTCATTATAAGCCTTGGATAATTTTATTGGGAATTTCAGATCAATAAATTCAGTATCACCTTTGCAATACAAGTATTAGCCCTAATTAATTATGTTTTTATTATGACCTTAATATCCTTTAGATGATTATTAAATTGAGGAAGAGTAAGTTTTAGACCATTCTGATCATACATGAATTTTATTGTATTTTTTAGATGTAAATTTCCAATATTTACTTCATAAGTATATAAATACGGGAATATGATCAATAATAGATTTAAAGCTCCCTTTTTATTGGAAAATTATAAAACTTGATCAGTAGTGTTTCTAGGTCAATATGATTATATGAAAATTTTATTACAATTTTTAGATGAATAATTGTTGTACTTAGTTCATTAACCTATTAACTTGGATTATTATGAAAAATCAAGTTTAGAGTTCATTATTCACTGATAAATTATGAAACTTGACCTAGAGTATTTATATGTCTTTATGTTCATCCTTGAATTTTCTAAGAATTATTGGAAGTATATTGGCAGTACTTATCTCTTTAAATTGGTTAATGTAGCTTATGTTTAAAAATTATGTTTAGGGGTTTAAGTCTTACTAAAAATTTGGAGACCTTGAATTTATTGATAAGTAGTTGTCTTGTATTTATCATAATATTTTGGAACATTTTGCATGCCTAAAAATAGTACTTCATGTTCAAACTAAGGCATTTTGATCACTTAGAAAATTAAATAAATTATCAAGTAAATTAGGAAAATTATAAACTTTTGGATTTAGGCTAATCATGTCATGATAGACATCCAATAAATATTATAGGGATTTTGGATGATAATTTGGAGTACCTCCCATTGTATACATCATATAGTTTATGATGGTCTGCGTTTAGTAAAAACTGCAGAAATCATAATATGGTGCAAAATGAACATAGAGAGTTGGGATATTAGTGTATTGATCTGTTAAGTAAAATGAGTTCATCATCGGGAGTCGTGATGAGGAGTGGGAGGTTTGATTAGTGTTAAGAGGTGCTCGGGGTCGACGAAACATCGTCTTCCCCATGGAGAGAGAAAGAGTCAAAATACACTAGGGTTAGATCCATGACAACATTAAATGGATTGGGAGTTGGGTAACAACCAATAATATTAAGTGTCTTGCGAAAGGGAACGATGAGCTTCAGCTACCATCATAGTTCCAAGTGCCCTTTGAGAGCCCTTCACGGGGTATACCGGGGGCAGTCCTGGGCTAACCTAAACAGTAGGAATAATAAACTTCAAGAGCAACTAGTATAACTAGGGTTTAACTTTCTCATACCCCGGTGTCTCGGGAAGTTAGTTTGACTAGGATGTTTGGGCGGTAGGCTCAGTGGTTATGGAAATGGGCAGATTAGCCCGTCGAGCTTGGCTCGGTAGGTAAATGTGACGAACGGGTTAGTATGAGGAGCTTAGGCTCGGTGGTTGATACATCAAGGTTGCATGTGCACAAAATATAAGGTGGTGGGTATTCAGTATTGGACGGTCATTCACACCGATGTCGATACGTTGACTCGGCAGTGTGGGACACTCGGCCAGGCAAAGTCTAGTGGATATGGCCAGCATAGAATGTGGAGACTCTAGGTTGTGTCCTTCTAGATGCGTACGTAAGGGCTAGGCCTGGTACTGTGGATACCCACCTAGGAGTGGTGGGCCCGACCCACTGTCTCCGTTTCCCACTACGGAGGTTCCTGGGAGTGCAGCTAGCTGCTCAAATAGGGGGAACTAAAGGTCTGTGTACATAGAGTCGTGTGTGTGAGTTGTACTGCATGGACATAAACATTAACCAACATAACATAGTATTGCACACCAATGCATCATCATTCAGCCCTTACCCCTAAAGTATAAATTGGTATGGGATGGTTTATACATGAGGCCTTGTAAAATGACCCCTTAGCATATAGGCTTGTGTGGGCAAGTTTATAAGTTAAGGTTATGCTTTATAATATTTTTTAAACTGCTTACAACCGTCACCCTATCGTATAAATAGGAATGAGACTATTTATGCGATGAGAGTCTTGTAGAAGATCTCTTGGCTTATGTGTTTGTTTAGGCGATCATATAAGTTAAGGTTCCATATTTCATTTTTGGTATGTTGAATCACTTACTGCTTATTCTATCTGATATATAGAACTGCTAGATTAGCTCCACCGTCACCTGCCATTTTGTACTCTCCACATTCATAGCTTCCCTTTCCTTCTCCCCGCTCGATGCTTAGGAGCCATGGGGGGAGGGGTAGGGCATGATAGAGCTTAGTCTTTATGACTAATGATTTTCGGACCACAACATTACAGGGGCTCTAGATGGGAGACAGGGACCAGCAGTATAGGGACCAGCAACACAGGGACTAGCACCAGCGGAATACGGTGTGCATGGAGGTGGGCCAGTCTAGTACCGAAGCACTAGTGACCAGCTACGTGAGTGATTAGTCTTTCTTATAGCTTCTGCGATAGATTGTACTGAGGATCTGATGTACCGGGCTTAAGCCCGTTTATATTTCATTTGTACTATTTTATTTCACTACTCTCTCTTTTCTATATTTATGGACTTGTTGTGATTTATCTTTTTATATGATGTTTGTGGACTCAATTTTATTTCAGTTTATGATTACTACTCTCTCTTTGATGATCGAAAAGTCTGGCAGAATCGGCATTTTGTAGTTGCAGACTTCCCGAGTGTCGGTGCCACCGCAAAACGACGATTCTGGGCATAAGACCCCCGGGTTTGAAAAAGAAAAAAATGGGGTCTTACATTGCAGGTATTTTCAAAGACCACCAAAACTCCTATATATTATTTGGACAGTGGATGCTCTCGGCATATGACCGGGATAAGAAGCCTTCTTCAGAATTACTCTCCAGTCATGAACTGGACAAAAGTCATCTTTAGAGGTTCTGACAGAGGAATTACTAAAAGCTACAGTATGATTACAAATGATTGTGTATCCTTCTCAGATGTAGCTTATGTTGAAGGATTGGAATACAATCTTATAAGCATAAGTCAGCTCTACGATAAAGGATACTTAGTTGAATTTCATGCAGACAAGTGTTTGATAAAATTGGTAGATAATCTTGAAATGATTCTATCAGGCACTTTTAGTAGAAATATATTTTATTTGAATTTTATTTGCATAGACTCCTCTACACCAGTGTGCTTTTTGGCTAAACATAGTGCGTCTCCTGGTGACCAATGGCACAAGAGACTAACACATATAAATTTAAAAACTATTAACAATTTATTTTCTCTTAATTTAGTACGTGATGCCCCAAATATCATGTGCGCTAAAGATAGACCTTGTCACGCATGTGTAAAAGGCAAGCAAACAAGGACTACCTTTAAAAGCATTATATGCAAAGACTCTAATAGGCATTTACACCTACTTCATATGGACTTGTTCGGTCCACTGTAAGTTAGAAGTTTGGGAGGTAAGGATTATACATTGGTTATTGTTGATGATTACTCGCGCTTTGCGTGGGTGTTCTTTCTAAAACACAAGTCAGATACTTTTGACATCTTTATAAATTTTGTCAGGCAGATCCAGAATGAATGCAACTATTTCGTATTCATAATCAGAAGTGACAATGGAACTGAGTTTAAGTTTAGGGCCATGACAGAATTTTGTGAAAGCCTAGGTATCTTTCCTGAGTTTTCCTCTCCTCATACTCCTCAGCAAAACGGAATAGATGAGAGAAGGAATAAAACACTCATAGAGTCCTGCAGGACCATGTTGAATGATGCCTCACTACCAGAATATTTCTGGGTTGAAGTCGTCAACACTGCATGCCACGTGCAAAATCGAGCACTAATAAACAAGAACCATAATAAGATACCTTACGAACTACTAAAGGGCAGAAAGCCGACTATTTCATATTTTAGAATCTTTGGTTGTAAGTGCTTCGTCCTTAACAATGGCAAGTATCACACTACTAAATTTAGAGGAAAGAGCTTTGAAGGTATTTTCGTAGGGTATAGTATCCATAGTAAGGCATATCGGATTTTTAATAAGAAAACTCTGGTTGTAGAAGAATCTATTCATGTTGTATTTGATGAGACGAGCTTGCTGCAAGGCAGCTCTTCTAGTGTGTTTATTGAAGATGCAGGTTCAAAGATGAAAGAACTAAACTTGGGTGAGCCGACTAAAGAAAAAGATGAAAAGTTCATCAAGATCACCACTCCAACCCCAATTGGAGAGGTTGATGATCAAGATGAAGAAATCATCCAAGTTGATGAAGTCACTCCTATGGTTGAAGAAACTCCAGATGCAAGGACTCTAGAGCTCCGACATCTAAAGGATCCCCCAATGGACCAAATCATAGGAGATCCCTGGGATGGTGTCAGAACTCATAGAGGTACAACTAATGAGAATTTATATTTGAGTTTTCTCTCACAGGTTGAATCGAAGAAGTTTGAGGAAGCAAACTCAGACGCATCATGGATAATGGCTATGGAAGAAGAATTGAATCAATTCAAGCGATGCCAATTTTGAAAGCTTGTTCCAAGACCCAAAGGCAAGAATGTTATCGGAACAAAGTGGGTCTACAGGAACAAGATGGACGAGGATGGAACAATCATAAAGAACAAGGCCAAAACTCATCGCCAAAGGATACAGACAAGAAGAAGGAATCGACTTCGATTAAACATATATTCCAGTGGCAAGGCTGGAGGCAATCAGGTTGTTCCTAGCATATGTTGCACTTAAGGGCTTCACTGTGTATATGATGGGCGTGAAGTCTGCCTTCATTAATGGTGACATAAAGGAAGAGGTGTATGTGGAACAACCTTAAGGTTTCGTTGATTCTAACTTTCCTGAACATGTCTATCTTTTATTTAAAGCATTATATGGTTTGAAATAAGCTCCTCGAGCTTGGTACAAGATGCTGTCAAGCTTTCTTCTTGAGAAAAAATTCACAAGGGGAAAGATAGTTAAGACATTATTTCTTAGGGAAATAAAAGGCAAGATTTTGCTAGTGCAAATCTATGTCGATGATATTATTTTTGGCTCTACTAATGAGAACCTCTGCAAGAAGTTTTCAGAACTTATGCAAGGGAAGTTAGAAATGAGCAATATAAGAGAGCTGAAGTATTTCTTAGGACTTCAGGTGAAACAATCTGAAGAAGGAATTTTCATCTCGTAGACGAAGATCACCAAGGAGTTAATTAAAAAATTCGGAATTGAGAGCACAACCACTATGAGGAATCCAATGAGTTCAGCTATGTCTCTGGACAAGGATGAGAAAGGGAAACCTTTTGATGAAACCAAGTACATAAGCATAATTAGATCCTTGCTCTATCTTACTACAAGTAGACCAGACATACTGTTTTCAACATGTGTTTGTGCTAGATTTTAAGTGAACTGTAAGGAATCTCACTACGTTACTGCAAAGCGGATTTTGAGATACCTTAAAGGTACACCAAATATTGGCTTATGGTACCCAAGAAGTAATTATAGTGAACTAATTGGTTTCTCAGATGCAGATTTTGTAGGAAGTAAAGATGACAGAAAGAGCACTTCCGGGACTTTCCAATTCCTTGGAAGGAGGATCATTTCTTAGAGCAGCAAAAAGCAGAATTTTGTCGCAATTTCAACAGCCAGTCAGAATACATTTCTGTCGGCAGTTGTTGTGCACAATTGCTATGGATAAAGAACCAACTGGAAGATTACAACCTAAAACTCAAAGACATTCCCTTGTTTTACGACTCCTTGAGTGCGATTGCAATAGCCAACACTCCAGTCTCTCACAGCCGGACAAAGCACATAGAGCTGCGATATTATTTCATCCGGGAGCATGTGGAGCATGGGGACCTAAACCTACAATATGTCCCAACTAACATGCAGATTGCAGATATTTTCACCAAGCCGCTGGACGAGGCCAAGTTCTCGTTCTTCAAAACAGAACTTTGCATGCTCAACAAGATGAATAAAAATGAAGAATTAGGTCTCAAGCACGTTTAAGTTCAGGTTTTACTTCAAAATCCAAGAAATTTCAGAGAATGGACTTCATTTCTCGAGTATAACACTTGTACTCGAGAACAACATACTTACTTCTCGAGAACAAGAAATTATTTCTCAAGAATAATAATTCTACTCTAGACCAAGGCAGATTCTACTCGAGTGATGATAATCTTCTTCTCGAGAACAAACAGTTCTCTCGAGAAATCAGGTGTCCAACAATTTGTCAAGTTCAAAAATTTCATACTGGCACCAAGGCTCTTCACCGCCATTTTCCAGGTACTTTTAATGTTATTTATATCATTTTTCATCAAAACTAAAGGTAAATATAAATAGACTTAGGTCCAAGAAATTCTTTCCCGATTTCAAAACCCCGTCTCTCGACAAAAGTCTGTTCGTCTTCTCCGTCACCGCCGTCTGCCGCAAGCCAGTTTCTCCAATTGCCGGCCAGCCAAAATCAATTCCTCCAAATCAATGGCTTCGCCTTCCAAGCTTGGGATCGGGAGTGAACTGATTTCTACAGGGATTGCTGAGATTTCAGATGATTTCAAGAATGTTCTCCTTTTGCTCGATGCAGCCGGGTTGTCTTTTGTTCTGGAACATCCATGCCGTTATAATATTTTTAGAATACCTTGCACCATCTTCGTCTAAGACAGTAACTTCTGACCATTGAATCCTAGGTGACCTAACCTCAAGTGCAACAACCAAGCTTCATCTTCTTCAGGTGTTTCCAAGCACGCCATCTCTTTTGTATTCATCTTCAATGCGAAAAGACGATTCTTCATCATCCCAGCATTCACGATCTCCTTTCCATGTTGATTTTGAATCACAAGTGCTCCATTATTTAGATGGATATCAAATCATTTCTCCACCAGCTGACCAGACTCAATATGTTACTCTTCAATGCAGGCACAGAGAAAACATCTTAGATATGGATGCTCTCTCCATTCACCTTACTGTAAAATACTCCTCTTCCTTCTACCGCTGTCTTCGATGAATCACCAAAGCTGATATCACCATGGATTGTCTCTAGTTATGTAAACAACTTCTTTTGTCCACACATGTCAATGCTAGCTCAAGTATCAAGGTACCAGATATCCCGCTTTCCTTCTTCTTCACCTTTATAAGTAAGGAAGATCACATGATCACCTTCATCATTGCTAGATTTAGTTAAGTGGCTAGTCTCCTCCATCTTCTAGAACAGTCAACACTCAAAACTCATGTGTCTATATCGATTACAATTATAACACTGAATTTGAGATTCATCTCTTTGAAATCTTCCTCGGCCTTTACCTCTTGTTCCTCTACCACGACCATGGACAAATTATTCTTCACCTTCACGAGAAGTAAGACCTTGATCAAAAGTCATCCTTCATCTACCTCGACTATCTCTATCACCTCAAAATTTTCCTCGACCTCCTAAACCTCCTCAACCTCTAATATTTCCACTTCTTCCTTGATTATCTCCAAGGAATAGTCGATTTTGCAATACTTGCTCTAAGTTACTTGTTCCTTCATCTTGATTTAGGTTGTACACATGAGCTTGCAATGAGCCTACAAGCTCATCTAACAAGATCTAAGACAGAACTTTGGACTCTTCAATAGCAACTCTAATTTGTCTAAACCTTATCGCCAAGGAGCGAAGAAGTTTTTCCATAACTTGGACATCACCAAGTTGTTCTTCATCATTTCTCTTCATCTTATTTACGAACATCTTCAAACGAGTCACATATCCAGTGATTGTCTCGGAACTCTGCATCTTCATATTTTCAAATTCTACTCGTAGTGTTTGCAGTTTAACTTTCTTTGTCTTCTCCACTCCTCGTCGTGACCTCTGCAATATTGCCCAATCTTTTTTTAATGACTTTGCCTCTAAAATCTTCACGAAAGAAGATTTATATACACCTTGATATATCAAGAACAATGCCTTCTTATCTTTTTTCTGTGTCTCCTTGAGAGTAGATTTTTGAGCATTAGTCAATGTTGCTTCAGCTTCTACTGTCATTTCATCATAACCTTCATCAACTCTCTCCCACAATTTTTTTGAGTCAAGCAACACTCACATCTGAATAATCTAATTCCCATAGTTTGTTTTCGTCAACTTGGGAATGGGTGATTGCATTATATTTGTCATCTCCATCACGATGAGCACTTAAACACTTCAGAGTGAATTCCAAGGTTCGGAACCTAGCTCTAATACCACTGTTGGATGCAATAAGTGGGCACAAACAAATTTAAATTCACTAACATAATACAAGTGCAATTACAAATAACATCTTTGTAGAGTCGACTCCATTGATGGATCCAGCTTTTTGCAAACATTCAAATACAAACTATCAAGTTATTACAAACATACACCATCCAAAAGGAGTTTGCAACTACTAACCGCTGACCATATACTCTAACCGCTCAACTGTATTTCAGTCCGCCTGTAACTTCACAAGGCTCCACAAACTCTAATGTTTCAACAGGAAATAGTTTGCAAGTCATATTAACCTTCCTTCTTGCTCGAGGTTGTCAAGAAGAGTGCCTATTTTTTTCTTCCTTGATCGCTCCTTCAGTTGATAGGCGGGGGCTGCTATCCCCAAATATTAATCCGCAATCTACTTTCTGCAAAAACATAAATTTTTTCGTGATTTTTCTATAATACGCTTGCAGCCAACAAGCTTGTGGTGGCGGGAATGGAGGGGTGGGAGGAACGTGCAGTGGTAGCTAGGGATCGCGGGGGTCACGAGTGAATGGAGAGTGAGGGAGAAAAGAAAAGGTTGCGGTGGCGCTGCACGAGATCTGCCAGAGGCTGAGGGGGAGCTTAGGTATCAGAGAGGGTCGCCAGGGTCTCGGGGTTCGTCAGGGTGGTGCAAATGGTGGCCATAGTAGGGACGAAGAGGGCAAGGGCTTCACTTGGCGGGGCAGCTACGCACTGGTCGCACGTACCTCACTGCCCCTCCACCTTCGCGCATTCCAAGAATGCGCGTGATGGGGCGGTGGGCTCCGCCCCGCCGCAAAATTTCCGCGAAAATCCATCGCATCGCAGTGACAGTCATGTAATGCGGTGATTTCCGCAGAAGCCCTACCGCCCCGCCAAACTAAGCGTAGTAGAGACGGCTGAGCTGGCCAGGATGTTTGAGAGGTGGAAACATTTGTCATTGTCGCTGACACCGTCAGGGTTAAGAGGAGGATGGGTGATGGAGCAGGTTTCTCCGTTGGCAGTAAATATATATTAAACTCATGATGATTAAAAGATTAAGTTTATTCTCTTTTCTTTTCCTTTATTGGCAATTTTTTATTTATTTATATTTATTTATGTGGTTGGGTTAGACGATATACCCATTGAAGTATGAAAATATCATGAAAATGAAGAAATTTTGTGTCTTACATGTTTTTTCAATAAGATACTGAAGTCAAGGAGGATGTCAAACCAATGAAGAGAAAGTATCTTGGTACCTTTGTATAAGAACAAACGAAATATACAAAACTGTGTTAATTACAGAGGAATTAAAATGATAAGTCATACCATAAAATTATGAGAACAAGTAATAGAAAGAAGAATAAGACGGGAGACTAACATCTCGGATAATCAATTTGGATTCATGCTAGGACGATCGACCATGGAAGCTATACATCTCTTGAGAAGACTCATTGACAACTACCGAGAAAGAAAACAAGATTTGCATATGTTGTTTATCGACCTTGAGAAGGCTTATGATAGAATTCCAAGAGAGATCTTATGGAGAGTCCTAAAAACGAAATGTGTAAATGTATCATACATTGACATAATCAAAGATATGTATACAAATTCTGTGACAAAGGTATGATGTGACATCTGAAGGATTAACACAGGAATTCCCTATCAATGTTGCCTTACATCAAGGTTCAGTTTAAAGCCCTTATCTTTTTACCCTTATCTTAGATGAGCTTGTTGGACATATCCAATATGTAATAACTTGATGTTTATTATTTTCCAATGATATCGTTTTGGTCGATGAGACGCGCTAGGGTGTAAATGCAAAACTTGAATCTTGGCGAGACACTTTAGTAAAGCAGGGTTTTAGGTTGAGCCGGGCAAAGGCGGAGTATATGATTCTTAAATATAGCATTGCAAGAAGGACAGATGGCTTCGTTATTAAGTTTGGTGATCAATATATTTCATGTAGTTAATGTTTTAAATATCTTGGATCGATAGTTCAAAAGGACGAAGGAATTGATAAAGATGTGACACATAGAATCCAAGCTGGTTGGTTGAAGTGGAGAGGCATGTCAGGGATCTTGTGTGATCGTAAAGTACCATTAAAATTTAAGGGAAATTTCTACCGTACTGCGATTAGACCAGTGATACTCGATGGTTCTGAGTGTTGGGCATTGAATTATGTACATGAGAAAAAATAGGAGTTGCGGGAGATGAGAATGCTTAGGTGGATGTGTGGACACACGAGACTGGATAGAATTAGGAATGGTTGTATCAGGGATAAGACAGGAGTAGCACCAATTGCAGAGAAGATGTGAGAAGATCGACTAAGATGGTTTCGACACGTACAAAGGAGACCATTAGAGGCACCTGTTAGGCATTGGGGAGAGTTTAGTCACTAGGCATGTTGACCGAGGGAGAGGTAGACCAATGAAGACTTGGAATGAAATCATAAGGAAAGACATGATGCACTTAGGCATTAGTGAGATTATGACACAAAATAGGGCACAATGGCGACAAAAGATCCATATAGTCGACCCCATTATAGTGGGATAAAGGCTCAGAGTGTTGAGTGTTGATTTATATTTACTTAAGATTATGTTCTTGATTTCATGATGAAATATTGCAATATATTTTATGGATGATTTTTTAACGCAATGTGTGAAGTAAGAGGGACGTACATAGTCTGTATGTATATTTGTCAATGCTTGATGCTTCAAACGGTTTTCGGTCGCATTGAAGTGGGCTTCAACAGCATCTACGGAACCCACCAGCTCAGCGCCGCACCCGCCACTCGCGGTCCCCCGTAGTGTGTATGCAAAGTCAAACAATAACCATAAGGCTCCTGGGGGCCGCGAGGGGCGGGGGAGGAATCATGCTGGTGGATTGCATGAATTACATGGAAGCGGGTGAAACCCGCTTCTATACGTGCAAAGACCACCGGAGCATCAAACACGAGCGAAGCTAGCCTGTCTGAATGCAGTCGAAGGCCGACAGACAGCATCGAGCATAGGAGTAACCCTTGCGAAGATGCTCGTGTTTTCAATGAATTTTTAATTCATGGCTATTTGCAGGAATTGTATTTCTTTTAGAATATAATATATATATATATAGTATATATATATATATATATATATATATATATATATATATATATATATATATATATATATAATATATATATATATATATATATATATACGAGTGACAGGCACGGGCCTCCGGCCCGATGACCACGCGCCACAGTACCCGACCGGCGACGGCGGGCTTCGCCCGCCCCCGGCGAGCCCCGTCGGGCTTCGCCTGCCCCCACGTGCTTCGCTCGCCCCCGCTGTTTATTCAAGATTGCCCGACACGGGGATCCGCCCCTATGGCCACGCGCTACAGTACTCGGCCGGCAACGACGGGCTCTGCCCCTGACGAAAGTAACCCCGGCGTCGCTCCTCCAACGGGCTTTGCCCGCCTCCGGACCCGCGCGACAATACCTGTATTGCGGCAGCGGGCTCCACCCCCATGGACATGTGCGACATGACCCGACCGGCGGCGGCGGGCTTCGCCTGCCCCTATAGCCATGTGCGACAGTACCCGGCCGGCGGCGGGCTTTGCCCGCCCCTGACAGGGAGGCCTCACGTGCAGTGCGCGACAGTACCGGGGTGTGGCGGCATGTCGCGCCCGCCCCTTCAAACAATATAAAAAAAAAAATTAATACAAAATAAAAAAATATATTATATATAATTAATTAAAAAAATTAAAAAAACAAAAACTTTTTATAAAGCAGGCGGATGAACAGTGGCATGCCACTGTTCACCCGTCCCCGTCTGCTTTTAAATAATCAATTCATTATTAATTGAAATGTAATTTATAGGGCGGGCTATACATCCCTGCTTTTAAATAAAAAAATGTAATGCTACTATTCATCGGCAGTCCGCACTATTCATCCCTGCTTTAGTCCCACATTGTTGGTGTTGGAGGTATATTCTTGTTTAAAAGTCTTTTTAGGGATTCATTGTTTGAAATTGATTGAGCTGGCGGCCTACACAGTGTGTTAAAATATATAGGGCGGGGCTGGTAATGAGCTTTTAGAGGGGCGGGCTGATAAAGATAAAGTGTTTTACCTGGCCTGCTGTTAAAGCTTTTAGCTAGTGTGTTGTTAAAGGCTTTTTTAGCGGGCGGGTTGGGCAAAATTATAATTTTACATATCTTTTGGAAACTCCTAGTAGGTTTAGGAGCCCTAGGTAAAAGTGGAGAGAGATGGTGCCTTTGATCAGACGATTATTGAATAAATCATTCAGATCAGACGGCCAAAATCACTTCAATGAATTTAAAATTCATACTTTATATATTTCCTTTATAATGATTTAGATATAAAGAGAGAGAGAGAGAGAGAGAGAGAGTATATAAAGAAATCCCCTTATGTGTAACCCAACCGACAAACGGATTCTAGCCATTCCATCTTCATAAAAAGATTCCAGTTATTAGATCAAAGGGGAAGATGGTCTGCAAATTGCTTTTCAATCAGAACCTAGGTGAGAAGCTCCAGGAAAAATCCTAATACTCCCGATCTCGCCACCAAAGCTTTTCTCCTTTGCCCAGCCACTGGCGGCAGACGACGAGCGGGCAGGGCCACCGCCAGCGGTGCCCCTGCCCATGAGGCCCAAAATGGGGGTCTCACGGGCAGGCCCACCGCCGGCAGTCGCCCTGCCCGCTCGCCGCCAGACAACCACCGGCGACTTCGTCGGGGAACGACGAACTCCTGGTGGGCGTCAGGGAGGCCGCCATCATGGCGGGATCGGGAGGATCAAGATTATTTCTGGAGCATATCGCTAAGGCCATGCCCGACCGCCGCCGGACAAGCCTCGACGTGTTCGTCGTGTTCTAGCGAATCCGGGGTGGGCGCTCGGCAGGCGGCGATAGTCTTAACCGTGTGACCAACTGATGTTTTTTTCACAAAATAATTATTAATGTTTTTAAATTTCTTTTTATCCTCAAAAAAACTATTAAAAATTACATTATATACATAATTATCTAGAAATATATCATAAAACTATTTATAATTATATATATATATAAATTTCATTTAATTTAAAATATAATTATATTTAAAAAAAAAAATAATAGAAATAATTAAAACACATTACATAATTAAAAATCATATTCATATTTTATTTATTAACTTTTAATACTCCAACCCTGACAGATTACAAAGAATTCGAGGGGCCAAAGAGGCACATGCGTCGCTCGCCACCACAGCCCGAATACTATGGCGCGAAACTCGGTAAGCCCCCATTGCAGTGTCACTCATATATGCATATGCATATTTATTACACTCCAATCATAAAAAATAGGTGTGACATAGAATACTCCAGGCCAATATTGACACCACTCACATATGACTACGTGGAGGCGCAAAGCAGAGAGCCAAAGAGTAAAGCACATGTTCTTAGCCTCACACACACGACACAACACATTGTTCACAGAGCACAACTTGAAAAACAAATTAATTCTTTATTTGAATATTAATTAAAACAGGACTTCATGCATGATCTTAATGACTAATTACTTTATTTAAAATATAAATACACTAGCTTGAAAAATTGTTCAATTTACACCTTCCAAATCTGCATGTACACCCTCCGAGATCACAGCGCGCGTTGGATTGCACGCAGTGCATTCGACGCACTGCACCCACCCACCCCCCCCCCCCCCCCCCCCCCCCCCCCCCGCCTCCCGGACCCCACTAATAAGCCCAAAGACCTATTCCTTCAATTCAAAACTGCGTATAGTTGCCATCAATAAAGATATTTTTAGCACACAAATTGGGATTTTCGTCATTGTGAAACTGGGCCACATATTTGATAGATGGGAATTGATTATTAAAGGTCATTTATTTTAGCAAAACTGCTGTCCATGTGGAAAGCAGGCTAGCTCTCTCAAAGGGAAAATGGTCTGTAAATAGCTCTTCAATCAAAACCTAGGTGAGCTGCTCTAGAAAAAATCCTGATACTCCCGATCTCGCCACAATGCTTTTCTCCTTTACCCAGCCGCTGGCCGCGGACGGCAAGCTAGCAGGGCCACCGCCGGCTGTGGCCTTGCTCATGAGGCCCAAACTGGGTCTCACGGGCAGGCCCACCGCCAGCGGTAGCCTTGCCCGCTCGCCGCCGGACAAACCCCGCCGGGTTCGTCGGGGAACGACAAACCAGCTGGTGGCGTCAGGCAGGCCGCCAATGACGCCAAGCAAAAGAAAAAGTGTGGTGCGGGATCGGGAGAATCAAGATTATTTCCGGAGCAGACGCTAAGGTCATGCCCGCCCGCCGCCGGACAACCCCCGACGTGTTCGTCGGGGTGTGACGAACCCTCCGATTGGCGCTGGGCAGGCCGGCGGCGGGCCCCCATTTTGGCCTGTTGCCCGGCCCGTTGCCCGCCCGGGACGGGCTGTGCAAGGCCCGGGCGTCGGGCTAGCTTGAGCCTGGAACTGGGCTAAGCGAAAGCCTGGCGGGATTTTAATCCCTCCAGGAGCCAGGCGGGATTAGTCCCGCCAGGAGCCAGGCGGGATTAATCCCGCCTGATCGCCAGGCGGGATTTAATCCCGCCTGATCGCCAGGCGGGATTTAATCCCGCCTGATCGCCAGGCGGGATTTAATCCCCCCTGATCGCCAGGAGAGATTTAATTCCGCCTGATCAGGCGGGAATGTTCAGGCGGGATTAAATCCCGCCTGATTCGGGATTAATCCCGTCTATGATTAGGCGGGCACCTAATTAGGGGGGATAAAATCCCGGCAATTTAGGCGGGATAAAATCCCGCCTTTTTGAATTCAGGCCGGCCCGGTCCCGGCCCGGCCTGAAGGCCTAATCGGGCCCCTCTTTGGAGGGAGCCTGGCCCGGCCCGGCTCAATTTGAGCCCGGTTTTCACAAAAGCCCGAGCCCGATCGGGTCCGGTCAGGCCCGATCGGACTTTTTGTACACAACTACAAGTATTGAAGAGTAATAACTCGTTGCATGCACAAGGCAAGTACGTTGATGTTCGAGGCCAGCTCATAATTGATATATAGAATATATAATCTTGGTTATATAGAATTGATGGGGTTCCCACTGAATTTCTAAGTCAAACCGGAAAGGTTATGGCCTAGGCACGGGAGAGCAAGAAATCTGACAAGACGAGCCGCGCACGAAAAGCTGTGCTAACCCAAAAGTCCCAAAAAACTCCGAGAAGAGGGCTAAAATTGCACGCAGGCATCCCTGCAAGAGAACCAGGACAGCGCACGCGGCACGTGTGCTGTCGCACGCGTTAGCACAATCGCGCCAGTGCAACGCACACAGTGTGGCCGCGCGAGAGCGCGAGCGCTCCCAGCGTGGCCGCGCACGCACTCCCGCACACCCGCACTCCCGTCGGAGGCCACCTCTGCCGCAGGCGACCCCCGTCGTCTCCGGCTGCTCCGACCACCTCTGCCATCGGGCACCTTGCCCGGGTAGCCCAAATTGCTCGGGGGCACCTCCATCATTTCACTAAATTGGTAATTCAGGTAACTTAAACGGAGCGACGTCATTCACCAGCAAAAATCACTTTCTGGTGAAATTACCATCATGACCCTCATGAAAAACTATAAAATAAGCACACATGCCTTCAATCGCCTCCGCGAGAGCGCTCCCATCTAGACTCCGCATCAACGAGAGGGCTCCCTCCAGAAGCTCCGTTGACTTAAAGAATTTTACAGCCGGAACGCTCCCACTCATGTTCCGCGAGCTTAGTAACATTCCAAGGTCGGAGCGCTTCCATCGAGGCTCTGAGGTCTTAGCTTCATTTCTCCAATTTTGTACCTTGCACTTGTAATGGTGTAGAGGCCTATCTCCCTCCGAGATCAAATCAATATTTGTAAAACTCTGAGAAACTACTTGATTTTGGCTCGACATAAATCAAGCCACGTGGTATTTCACCCTTTTCGGGGTTTCCACGTCAAAAAGGGCTCTTGTCAATTGTTGCGGTTTGCTTTAACTATTTGCGCTACAGGTCCGACTTCGAACCAAGGCAGTCTGATTTCTCCGCACTGGGGAAAAACCGGGCGAATCACAATAGTTTGGCGTTTTTTGTAGAAATGTGTTCTCGAAAGCTCTGACAAGTTTCAACATCCCCCAACAAACATCAATGACGAAGAGATGTTCACAAACAACCAGTAACGTGGCTCTAGAGGAACACACCAATCTAGCCCTCACTGACTTACCCGCATGCAACACGCCGCTTCCGGGAGAATCTACCATTACTGCATCCCAAACAACAGGGGAAGAATGTAGGCATCTGATAAGGGAGCGCCACACAAGAATGCTCGCCTTGTGGAGAAACTTGAGGGCTCTCAGCGCTCCCAACATGGATATTGCTCCTGAAGGCCAACCGCTGTGGATCTCGGGCCGGATAATGCCTTAAGAAACTTCCCGCTCCAAGGATCCCATCGCACACAAACCGTCTTGTGCTGACGGCTCCACACACCTCGCAATCCTTGACGAACTTCCCTATTGTGTGCGTGAAAACTTTCATACAATGAAGGAAGCCACCGCTCTGATCGATAGGGGACTCACTTGCGAGGAAGTGAGGCACATGATCAAGGAGTAATATGGGCATAAGGGGCACTGTGACACAAAAGTGAAACACATCTCCCCTTAGCTCCGTAGGTCCTGGCGTATCCCGCTCCACCCGGAATCCAACTTTGACTTTGAGACATTTAATGGGTCGGACGACCTTTGGAACACGTCAGGAACTTTGAAGCTGTCATGTGCATATAAAATGCCACAGACACGCTCTTGTGCCAAGTATTCCCAACAACTCTTAGAGGAGAAGGTCGCACCTAGTTACATTCTCTGAAAGGGGGAGAAATCAAGAACTTCACAGAGCTCACCCAACTTTTCATGGATCAGTTAATCGTCAATAGACGAATCGTTGAGACCCCTCACAACTCATAGGCATCCGTCAAACCAAGGGAGAATTGATCAAGGATTTTTTCGTCGCTTCACCACGGAGGCACAAAAAAGTGATTCGAATGGTTCAAAGTCCAGTGGGACAATTGTGGCCATGAGGAGCTGACATGTGAGAGGTGAGCATACCATGCCACGAAAAGTTCCCAACAACTGTTCCGTTGAGATACATTTATTATGTTTTGTACTTCTAAAGTTATTGTTGATTTTGAGATGAAATCTCTTAAAGGAGGGGAGAATTGTAATGCCCAAAAAATCCTGAAAAGAATGGGAATTGGTCATTGGAGGTTATCGCGCGACGATAGTCTTAACGCTGACGAAAGCCTAATGAATTAAAAGACCAAAGGCTCGGGTTATTACTATCTGGAGATAGGAAGCTAACGCGCAGCGGAAAAACTCAACGCCTTTGGCGAGACCACTCAACAATGTCAATGCTTTTGACGAAGCGTTGAGTGAACTATCACGTGGCAAAAGGTAGTTATTGCGAGGCGATAGCTCAGGATAGCGGCGTTGAATGGATAGCGGCGTTAAGATAAAGGTTGGCATTGAAATTTCATTCTCATTTTCTCTCACACACTCTCTTTCTTAGTTCTGGAGAGGGAAGAAGAGGAAAAGTCCAGGAGGTCCAGAGGAGAATCGATCCAAGGTATGCTTGTGAATGGAATCGAAATCCGAGGCTAGATCCGCGAAGTGGAAAGTGAGGTGCTTCTTTCCAACCAGATAGAAAGCTTCGTCATGGATCCGAAACAGATTACGAGGGTAACAATTTTCTCCTTGGACAAGTGCAGTCCTCAATTTGCATACGTGCATGGAAACCCCTTACAAAAAGGTGAAGAAGGTGGTTCCAGCAGTTCGATCGGTATGATTCCTCCGATTAAGTTGCATATAGATCCAGAAATTTGCAATACGGAATAGGCATGTTGTATGAAAGCTGATCCAGAAAGGTTGGTTTGGATTGGTGATGTTTTATTTTGCGTGTCGGAGAAAACTCCGTGTATAAACA